>PVJD01003672.1:0-156925 GCA_004026545.1 Mormoops blainvillei | reverse complement strand
CAATGAGAAATTTCCTCACAGCTGTTAGAATGGCTGTCATCAATAAATCAACAAACAACAAAAGGCTGGCAAGGCTGTGGAGAAAGGGGAACCTTTGTGCACTCTTGGTGGGAATGCAGACTGGTGCAGCCACTATGGAAAACAGTCTGAAGTTTCCTCAAAAAATTAAAAATGGAACTACCTTATGACTCAGTGATTCCACTCTGGGAATATCTCCTAAGAATCCTGAAACATCAATAAGAAAGAATATATGCACCCTTATGTTCATAGCAGCGCTATTTACAATTGCCAAGATCTTGAAACAGCCCAAGTGCCCATCAGTAGATGAGTGGATAAAAGAGCTGTGGTACAATTACACAATGGAATACTACGTGGCTACAAAAATAAGGATACCTTGCCTTTTGCAACAGCATGGATGGACTTTTGCAACAGCATGGATGGATTATTATGCTAAGTGAAATAAGCCAGTCAGAAATAGACAAATACCATATGATCTCACTTACATGTGGAATCTAATGAACAGAATAAACTAACAAACAAAATAGAAACAGAGGCATGGATATGTGGAGCAGAATGACAACTCTCAGAGGTAAGGGAGGCTGGGGCGCTGGGTGAAAAAGGCGGAAGGGTTTAACCAAAGAACATATATGCATAACCCATAGACACAAACAACAATGTGGTTATGGTCAGAGGAAAGGGGGTGGAGGGCTAGGTGGACGTTAGTAAAGGGGAGTGGAAATGGGGACATATGTAATAGTGGCAACAATAAAATAAAGAAAAAAAAAATCCTTCCCTGGCTGATGTAGCGCAGTGGATTGACCTTGGGCCTGCAAACCAAAGGGTCGCCTGTTAGATTCCCCAGTCAGGGCACATACCTCGGTTGTGGGCCAGGTCTCCAGTAGGGGGCGCGTGAGAGGCAACCACACATTGATGTTTCTCTCCCTCTCTTTCTCCCTCCCTTCCCCTCTGTCTAAAAATAAAATAAATAATTTTTTTTAAAGAAAAAAAATCCTACTACCTCAGCAAAAAAGAAAACATACCTAGGATAAGGTTTACAGCTACTAAAAATGTATATCACACAAAATGGCTATAAAAACTCAGCAGTCTGCACTTTTTCTAATTAATAATGATTCTCATGTACAATTTCAACTAGGTTTTTCAGCTGAGGAACTTTTCTCCTACCTAAAATATTTGTTTAAACAAAGAGGAAGGTTAAAAAACACTGACCTGAAATTGATAATGTGACAATTACCTCCATAACACATGTTCTCCTATCTCAGTAGTATCTACTAAAATCCAGACTATCTCTTACTTTATAGAACAAAATCTAAATAGTAAAGATATGTTGGAAATTCAGGGGAGAAAATATTCTGAATTAAGCATTATATATGCTCATGTATAAATACATTCAGTTATTTGAAAATACTGGCCTAAAATACATTTTATCAGTTTTAAATGTGTCCTGTAAGAGTCTGTCCTTGCAGATTTCGAGATAAAACAAATACACATGACTTTCAGTATGTTTTAGCTTTTGTCCACACTCTTATTATCAATAAGAAATGCATTTAAACCACTGAATTAATACATCACTGTTAAAATTGTGTATTTAAAAGTGATTCACATCTACATGACTATTCTGCAACTACCAATCTGCACTTCTCAATCCCTTCACGTCTTTCACCCAGTCCCCCTACCTCTTTGGCAACCATTAGTCTTGTTTTGTTGCTATGAGTCTGTTTCTGTTTTGTTTATTTGTTTACTTGGTTTTTAGATTTTACATATAAATGAAATCATATGGTATTCATCTTTCTCTGCTTATTTCACCTAGCATAACAAAACATGGATTTTTGAAAAATTTAAAACATGCTATTATATTTAACTGGCTTTATATTTAGTCATAGCCTTTATTATTTTTAATGTCATAGACTAAAAAACATAGTCAATTTTATATTTGAGCATCTACAGTATTCAAAAATGGGTCTCTTCACTAGCACACAACCAAGGCTTACTTTTTTTTTTTTTTAACTTGCTTTCTTGGTCACAATAGAAAGGAAACTTCCACAGATTTATTCCATTTCCTTTTTATCACGCAAATGCTAACCCTTGTGTTCCGTCACCCAGCTTTTCCTGGGGTTTGGTCAATAAAACGAAGCACCCATTTTGGGGGCAATTTGATATACTGTTGCTGAAAACAGCTCACAAAAGCAGCCAGTGGGCTGTGAAGGTTATAAAAATACATTGCATTAAGTGGGGAAGTTATTGATCACAAAGTCAAATTTCCTTGCTTGGTCCATAGGCAACTCTTGGAGGACACACACACTTTTTACCTTGAAGTCCTCTTCAAGGACCTAGTCAGTGTTCATTTCGAGCTGAACTGATCTGTGCAAAAACTAAAGAGGCACCCCCTCCCCCCCGCCACACAATAAAATGGGCACCTTATTCACAAGAAAGCTCACACTGGATCCCTGTTTTTGTAGCCGGTTAAGTCTTTCTTCTTTCCAGAGTTCTACTGCCAAAGCTCTCATGTCCGAGTACTCTCTCCACTTTTGTGAATTCGACAAGAAACATATCAATGCATTCTAACTGGAAAAAAAAATACAGCAAAAATAGTGTGGCATTTGAGAAACCCAACCTACATGCTGTACGCTTATTATTATTTTTCTTTTCTTTATAGGAGAGTCACTAAATATTTGCTAGAGATTCTAGTAAATGTATATCTATCTTTCTAGCTATCTTTTATAGCTATATTTATTTATATGTTGTCAAAAAAAATATATCCAAACCTATAAAAAAGTTTTATAAGACCTTATCTGAGCCAAATTTGAGGACAGGCCTAGAAACAAGATCTAATGAGTTGACAAAACGCTTCTGAGAATGGCAGTTTTGCAGCTCCTTTCATATATTGGGTTGCCCTTACAGGGTTTTTCCCCTGTAAGATGGCTCTAGTTGCACTTAGTTGTTTTTAACTTCATTTGAAAAAATTCTGTTAGATTGTATTTTGACAGCTGTCATATCAGCATGCATTAAAAAAACAACAACAAAACTTATATAGCCCCCGGCTGGTGTAGCTCAGTGGATTGAGCGTCAGCCTGCGAACCAAAGGGTCTCAGATTCGATACCCAGTCAGGGCACCTGCCTGGGTTGTGGGCCAGGTCTCCAGTAGGGGGCGCGTGAGAGGCAACCACACATTGATGTTTCTCTCCCTCTCTCTCTCTCCCTTCCTGTCTAAAAAAATAAAATAAGATCTTTTAAAAAATAATAAATAAAACCTTTTTAAAAATGTATAAATTGGTGGATTTTTGTGTAGCCATTTTAATATTGAAGATGGAAGAAAATATACAACTTTTTTGGCATATTATGCTCTATTATTTCAAGAAAGATAAAAACACAACTGAAAACTCAACAAAAAGATTTGTGTAGTGTATGGATAAAGTGCTGTGACTGATCAAATGTGTCAAAAGTGATTTGTGAAGCAATCTCGTGCTAGAGATTTCTTCCTGGACGATGCTCTACAGTCGGGTACACCAGTTGAAGTTGATAGCCATCGAATCAATGCTGTACCACGTGGGAGATAGCTGACATACTCAAAATATCCAAATCAATAAACTTATTGGTGAAAATGAAAATTGGGTCTTGCATTTTACAGAAAAAAAATCATACGAACTTTTCGGCCAATCCAATTTTTAAAATCAAAGCAGAAAATGCGAGAAAGGTTGCATGCAGCCCTTTGCTGGAACATTAGAAAGGAGAGAGAAAGCAAAGCAAGGAAACCTCTAGGACTGGATGAAAAGCAAAGTGGAGAAACACACATTTCTTTTGCATTGGTGGGTACAAGATAGTTAACATTTACAGCCCATGGAGATGGTGTGCAGAAAACATAACAATGAGAGGTTCGGTGGTCTCTGCTCTGGTGCAGCTGGTGTGACTTTGACAGGTCTAGAAGAGAAAATTATGTTGGCATTTCAAAGGTATGCTATCCTAGCACAGCGATTTTCAACTGGTATGCCCCTAGAATTTTTAAAACACGCAATACCTGACTATTCAGTCAAGGGCACTCACCTCTTTTCCCTTATTGTTAAAAAAAAAAATGACAACAGCCAACACAAGAGCTGTCCAGTGTGAATGAATCAAAATTATACTTATTTTTTTGTGAGATCAGCAAACAATGTATTTTTGGGTGTGCCACAGAGCTTTAGTAATTAGTTTAAGTGCATCATGAGATGAAAAAGGTTGTAAAATCACTGTCCTACAGTCATGACAACAATGGACAGACTCCGCCTAAAGACTGACCTTCGCTAAGGGAGTTGTGCCTGGGACATGACCAGAACCTTGACCTGCCCAGTTACGAATTTGTGATCAGACCATCCTGTGTGATTACTTCCAGTCGCCAAGTTTGTGAGACCTGTTACCTGCCCCGCCACAGCTTTTCGGGTTCATTTCATAACCCTTTTTTGTGTGTTCACAATACCTATACATGCATATATCTATATCTGTATGTCTGTGTGTATGCACACGATGTGTCTGTGTGTTCATGCATGTGGGTTTGTTTTTTTTTGCAAATACGTATATGTTGTAGATACCATCCTATACCTTTAATTTTAAATGTCTCAAAAATCTCCTTTCTAGTCCGTATATATCATACAATGTAGATTAACATTTATCTACTTATTTACTTGTTTGTTTGTTTATTTAATGTTTTGTTGCTTAATGCATTTTATTCGGATCCGTCGTCGCCCCTCCTCACAGGAGTAATCCCGGATGGAGTTCTACTTGCAGGAGGAGAAGGTCTTCAGGAAGGTCTTGCAGGGCGCCGTACCCGGCGCGGGTCGGCGGCGGCCGCTCCCTGGCTTCCCGTCCTTCCAAGAGCGCTGCACCGGCCTGGGAGGCCCACTCGACCACCGAGCCAGGCAAGGGCGTGGGCTGCTCTGCTGTGTTTCTGCACCTCGCGCCAAGCCGCGGTGGCCGGTGGCGGGAGGCCGCCCTGCGGACAGGGGCCCGAGGAAGCGGCGGGCAGGCCGGCCTCCCGCGCTCGGCCCCGCGCTCCGCTCTGCGGCCGCTCAGCTTTCCCCGCAGTCCTGAGATCCGTGTTCGGGGCACCTGGGCCTCTTCTCCGGAGACCGAGGGGCGGCCTTTTCGGCTGGACGCGCCGCTGGGCTTGGCGCCCGTCGCAGCGAGGAGCGCGCAGCCGCCCCCCGGCCCTCAGGCGGGGACGCGCCGGCGCAGCAGCCGGGCGCAGGGGCGCTGCGGGCGGGACTCCGCGCTGGCTCGGGGCCGCAGACGCCGGCGGCCGGCTGCGGGCTGCGGGCGGCTCGCTCTCCGTGTCGGCTCCTGGGCACGTGCTGCGGGCCGCCGAGCGGCCTCTTCCCCACGGCGACAGGGCCCAGCCCTCACCTCCACCGCTGTTGGCCCCGCGGAACTTGTGTTTCCGTCCGTAACTTCTTTGCTTCGTGTTGCACGTTAGACTGAGTGACGTCTTCGTTTTTCTCTGGGATGTGCTTCAGCACGACATCGCTCCTCCTGGCCGTGCGCCGTCCCTGTTCGCCCGCCTTCTTTTCGCGGGTGAGAGAATCACCGCGGCGGCCCCGCCCCGCCCCCACTGCCCCTCCCCCCCGCCCGTACCTCCCGCCCCCTCTCCCCCACTACCCCTACCTTCCCACTCCGCTCCCCTCCATCACAGCAGCCCATCGGGCAGGCTGCTGGAGAGTTCGTGAAGAGGGCAGGGGAAGTCAGATTTTTCCCAATTTGTTTACATTTATATGGATGACCTTATAAACTGTTTCCAGTTCTCATTATTTTAAACAAAATGCTCCACTAAACGCCTTCGTTTATAGCAATTTAAGTGTATATTTGAGTGTTTAATTAGGGTAGATTTGTAGAATTAGCTTACTTAATGGAAGATTTAGCAAAATTTACATTGTGGTAGAGGTTACCAAACTGTTTCTGTCACATTTTAGGACAAATGCTTAAGCTTTCTATCTTACTTTGATAACAAATATTATTTATATTTCTGAAAGTACAGCTGGATCAAGATCGGCAATGCCATGCCTGTGTTGGAGATAATTGACTGTTTTTAGGACACCTTGTCACAGAGCTAACTGGAGAAGACTCATTGTAGATGTTTATTTTGTGGTGGTGGAATACAGTTACAGCATAATTCTCTTGCAAAAGTATTTGTTATCTAAACCTGATTCATTTGTTTGTGTTTCAACTTTAATTTTTCAATTACATTTATTTAATCTCTTCTTTGAAGCAATTGAAAAGGAGGAGATACATAATTAGCCCTTAAGATTCACAAATGACTTAATTTATCCATTTGGAAGCAAAACTATTGGTAATTTTGAGATCATAGTTATTTTAACATTATTACCTTTTAAGGATTTTTTTTTCTTCACGGATCTTTTTTTTTTTTTTACTGTGGTGAAGTATATGTAAAATACTTTTCTTCTTGCCTAATTGTTCTGCCTGGAATTCAGTACGACCTTAAGTAAGAATGGTGAGAGAAGGTACCTTTGTCTTGTTACTGATCTCACGTAGAACAGCCCTCAGGTTTTTACCAAGCACAGTCTTACCTGCAGGCTTGTTGTAGACGGGCTTCATCATGTTCAGGCAGGAGGTTATGGGATTGGGCTCACTCTGTGCCCAGTTCCTTGAGAGTTTTTAATCATGAAAGGATAGTGAATTTTGTGAAATGCTTTTTTTTGCATTTATTGGGATAATCATATGATTTTTTCTCTTTTGTTATTATGGGATAACATGTTTATTGATTTGCATGTGTTGATCATTCTTGCATGCCAGGAATAAATCCCACTTGGTCAGAGTGTATAATCCTTTCCATGTGCTATTGAATTTAGTTTGCTAGTATTTTATTGAGGAGTTTTACATCCATGTTCATCAAAAATATTGGTCTGTAGTTTTATTTTTCTTGTAGTGTCTGTCTGGCTTTAGTATCAAGGTAATGCTGGCCTCATATAATGACTTTGGAAGTATTAACTGTTCAGTGTTTTTTTAAACAGTTTTATAAATATTGATGTTAATTATTAAATATTGGGTAGGATTCACCAGTGAAACCATCTAGTACTGGGATTTTTAATGTTGGGTGTTTTTTTAAATTAGTTTTAAGTTCTTTATTTGTTATAGATCTGTTCACATTTTCTATTTGTTCATTATTCAGTTTTGCTAGGTTGTGTGTTTCTAAAAATGTATTCATTCTATCTAAGTCCAGGTTCAGAGCAATATGCTTAATCTCAGAAAACAGTGTCTAGTTGGATGGGGCAAGTAGCTTCTTCAGGGCCACCTGCATGTCTTTGTTTCTCAGACAGTAGACAAGAGGGTTCAGGCTGGGTGTTAGGATGGAGTAAAACACAGACAGTAGTCGCCCCTGAGTGGGAGAGTATTGAGAAGTAGGTCTCAGGTAAGCCACGCTCCCAGTGACATAGAACAGAACAACAGTGGCAAGATGAGAGGAGCAGGTGGAGAAGGCCTTCCGGCGGCCCCCAGCAGAGTGGATCTGAGCGATGGTGGAGATGATGACAGCATAGGAGAGGACGGTGAGGACGAAGGCACTGAGAATGATACCCCCGCCCACTGCAAATCCAACTTCCTCATTGGTGTGGAAGTCACTGCAGGAGAGTCTCATGATGGGGGAGCTGTCACAGAAAAAGTGCTCAATAATGTTGGGCCCACAGAACAGGAGGGAGAAGGTGTTGGTGGTGTGGAAACTGGCATAGAGAGCTCCGCTCAACCAGGCCACAGTGACAAGCTCTGTACACAGCTTTCTACTCATAATGACACCATAGAGGAGTGGCCTGTGGATGGCTAAACAGCGGTCATACGCCATGGACGTGAGCAAGAAGCATTCCGAAGCACACAGCATTACAAACAGAAAGAGCTGGGCCACACATTCCCAAAAGGAGATGACATTGGAACCCATGAGTGAGTTGAGCAGTGCCTTTGGGATGGTCACCGAGATGTAGCACATGTCCAAGAAGGACAGATTCTGCAGGAAGAAGTACATGGGGGTGTGGAGGCGGCTGTCTCTGGTCACAGCCGCAATGATGGTGATGTTCCCTAGGAGGGAAAAGAGGTAGATGAAAAGGAAAAACAAGGAGCTCACGAGCTTCAGTTCAGGCGTGTCTGAGAAGCCTTTGAGGATAAATTCAGTCACGCTGGTATCGTTTGTCATTTCCCTTTCAAGCCATAGGATGAGAGAGTCAAGGAATAGTCAAGACAGTTGTGGTCTTCGTGATAGTGCAAAATACGAGATCTGGACCGAGAGGTCCAGAGAGGTGGGCGCAGTAAACCCGGCCCTCTGCGGTTCATGAGTCCACGCCCTCTTCGTTCTTGCTCCTTCTCTGTGAAGTCTAAGCAGTAACGTATTCTAAATAAATGAAAGAGAAAGAACATGTATTTATTAAGATACTGGTTATATGCATGCATCAAAAATAACAAGCTTTGAGATGATTTTCATTTCTTAATGTACAAGATGAAAAAGTCTTATTCCCCCATTAATTTTCTATCCACTTAGCTGCTGCATTCACTGCATTAGGTACACAGAGTTCAAGGAAAGACGGGAAAACAGGTAAATGGCTTTCACACAAAAGCTTACAGAGGTTGAGCAGATAATATGAATGTCTGAGCAGGTCAGGAGCAGGAGGTTATGGGATTGTGAAGCGTTACCTGTATGCAGTTTTAGCTATTGTGGTGTCAAATCCTCATTTTTTTTTCCAGTAAAAATAAATGTTCTAATTTTAGTACAAATGTTCCAACTAGAACAACTGTGACCTGGGTCTGGCCCAGTGGCTTCTGCTGCCTGTGCGACTACATCCAGTCCCTGAGACGTCTCTCACAGTAGAAATATTGCTAGGCTATGATCTTGAAAGTCATGACAATGAGACTTTTTCTGGGGAAGCATGTGAGACTGTGCCTTGAATACTGGCACACAGGGAGCCTTATTTCAGGACTGACCAGCGCCGAGCCAGCGCCTGTCTGCAGCCCTGAAGTGACGGCTGACTCGCCCCCCGACCCCCACCGCGAAGCATCAGCAGGACCCTCACAGGACTGAGCATTTTAAGCAAGAACAAGAAACTGAGTGGGGAGCAGAGGGCTCCGAACTGAGGAAGGGCGTCCACTGACCCTCATGAGGCAAATGAAAGGAAATAGTTACTAGAAATTCAGAGACTTTCATCAAAAGTTTGCATATAACTGGCAGCTGTGCTGTAAAACCCAGCTGGGACCAATTCAAATTTGATTTTTAAAACGTCCATTTAAATTTTCTTTTGACTGTCTGTGACCTCTACAACTTTTATTGTTCATACATACCTTTTGTGTTATTAGGAGTAAATTGATTTTTAAAAGTAAAAAAAAATTTATCACTCATGACAAAATATTTTTATAATCTAAACATCTCCATCAATCTGTATATGCAAAAAATTAAAGTTATTTCTGGGAATGGGTTAAAGTTTTTTTTTCCCCAAAAATTAAAATACTGAATACACATTGGCTTTGTTATGATACTTTAAAAAATAAAATATGGTCAAAATGACCGCAAGCACAAATTTGAGAGTCCTGTTGCCCTAACTTCTTCACTAAGACGTGAAGACACGAAGGAGAAAATGTCTGCTAGGGCTGCTCTAACAAGGAGCACTGAGCGGGTGATTTAAACATGAGAACTGTATTGTTTCGCTGTTCTGGAGGCCGAAGTCCTAGCTGAAGGTGTTGGCAGGGTTGGTCTTTTCTGAAGTCTCTATCCTTGGTTTGGATGTGAAGCAGGGATGGTAAGAAGCTAGGAAAATTCTTGGGCAAGGGGAGTTAGGGAACTGAGGCAAGAGCATTAAACAAAGCCAAACAATTTGAACTAGCTGCCTGCAGCCCGCTGGTGAGTCACAGGTCCTTATTTTCTCCAACCAAGAACACTTGGAAGCAAATAGTTTAAACTTCTCCTCCCTAACCAAAGAAATAAATACCTTCAATCACCCTGAGCAAGGAGATAGAGAAAAGAGACCCAATGAATGCCACTGGTGCTAGCTAAAGCCAAGTACAGATGAAGTCGGGAACAAATTACAAAAACCCAACTAGAGTCAGACAGATCTGAGATAAAAGTAAAGCAGTAAAGTTGACCAGGGAATAATCTCAGGCCCCGTTATATACTCATTTTGATGCATCAGCATATTAAAAACGCTCCTGGAAAGCTGATGAATATTCTGCTGAAATCCTCCCCTAAAATTCTGGCCCACAGGGTAAAGATAAAAACCCCTCAAGACACAGGATACCAGTGTGGGCTCTCTAGAGCATTCCTATGCCCCTTCTCAGACATGAACTTTTTACTTTCCTTCTCCTAAACTCGAAGGGAGCCCGTGAGGCTTGGAACGAGGTGGCAGAGGGCAGTCCCGTTCATCCTGGGCTAATCCCCAGTCCTGTCTCCAAGGCCCGCTCTTCTCTGACTTCCCCAGAGAACCAGAGCAGCCCCGCCTGGGCTCTCTCCTATTGCGTTCTCTACCCCAAGTCCTTCCTTGGTGTCGCTGCCCCGAGCTTTAATAAACACACTGTCCAAATCACCCGGACCTGTTCTGTGAAATCTTTCCTGCAACGTGTCAGGAACCCACGCACTACAGGCCGGCCCGAGGCAGATCCGGTCAGGGCCAGGCCCCTGACCAGTGACAGGCAGACATCTTCTCCCTGTGTCTCTTACCATGGATTTATCTCCCTGTGTGTTAAGTTTTCCCTTCTTGGAAGGACAAAAGTCATAATGGCTCTGAGCCCAGCACAATGACCTCATTTTAACTTAATTACTTCTTCAAGGGCTCTTTCCCCAAGTTAAGTCAGAATCGGAGGCACTGGGGTTAGGATTTCAACATACAAATTTTGTTGTAGGGGAAACAATTCAAATTATAGAAGCCAGTAAGAAAAAAAGGCAGATTTTGGGGGTTGGAGGAAAGATGAGCTGTCCATCTAGAAAGGTAAATGCTGCCGGGAGGATCCCTCGATCTTTGTGCAGTGACAGTGTCCCCTGAGGACAAAGACAGACTTGCCCAGATGAACTGATGTGCCCCAAGCACCTTTGCCGTAAGAGTCGCTCAAAGTAACAGCAGCAGAAACAGTCACAGTTCTCTGGTTCACTCTAACATCCACTCAGCGGGGTAATGGAAACACTGTGCTTTGGGCGTCATAAGGCCGTGGCCTCTGCGTGGCCTGGTTTCAGACTCAGCTAAGAACCTTCACAAGTTACTTGAACTCTAAGCATGGTTATCTCATCACTTACATTGAGAAAATTAGTTATGCTTTTGTTTTAAGCTTGTCTTGACAGTAAGTGAAACAGTGAGAATCAAGCCCCCCGTTCCCTCATTTGCTTCATGAAGGAGTCGGGACACAATGACATTGGGATTCCATTACAGACAGACTCAGGTTGTAAGTTAGAATCACCCAGAATGTCCGAGAGCTGCCACGGGGAAGCAGGAAGCTCACCTTCGGTCCTTCTGGCCGCCTCCACCGCACCCCGGCCCTGCGCCCGGCTTGCCACTGCTCCCCGGCGCCTTCCACTGAGCTGGCAGACACCCGGTGCCAACCACTCTCATCTCACAACTACGGTGTTATCTCTGCCCAAAAGCTGAATTCAAAACTGTTTCCTTTTCAGTGAAAGATGCTTACCTCTGTTCTAGCCATTTCAAGCATGAGAGCATGGGCACAAATTATGGTCCAAAAATGGGATAAACGTCTCCCTGACAAGCTGCGTACCTTGCATACCTTGTTAATTTGATGAATCCTTGTGCTTGCATAACAGTAAACTGGGTATTTTTATTACAAGCAGATCAGCAGAGAGCACATTTGTTATCTGGCTCTGATATGCGTGTGTTAACAGTACAGTCAAGCTTTAAATCAGTTATTTCTCAAAACACTGAGTGTAGCATTGAACCATGTTTTCTTTGACCTTGGTGCTTCTAGAATCCAAAGAAGTGACCTGGTGCGCTGTGCAGGCATTAGGGACCCGCGGAGGACCCCGGCACAGGGCGCCCTGAGGCAGCTGGGGTCCTGCAGTGGCCACAGCCTGGCTCAGCCCAGCTTCCCTCCCCTTCCGTCGGCCCCTCACGAACCAGGCAGAAGTAAAGTGTGTGCGTCGCCCCATGGCTTCATTAGGAAACAGGTAACAGATCAAATAACCAGTACGTCTATATCATACCTGTTTCTTGAATGGCTGACTACACAGAAGCAGGTAGGACTAAATATAGAAAAGAAAACAAAAACAGAGCCACACATTCCCGCCACAAAGGAGAATCTCTAATTATGTGTAACTTTTAATCATGTATAAAGAATAATATACCTTTCGCTGACTCAGTGCTGCACGCCTACTTACTGCGAGCCTGCTTTTTTCCGGGGACGACATTTGGCCCTTCATATGAGCATCTTCACTTGTAATCCATCCCTTTCCACTTATTTTTTGTAGCAACTGTGTTTATGCTGTGTTTTGCCATTCATTGTAAATAAAGTATTATCCCTGAGTCCAAATATTATGTGACAAATATCTGCAAGATGAGAGTCTTTTTAAAACATTTTATTTAGTAAAAAAAATATTTTGTATTTAAGAAAATGATGAAGCATCATTGGAGGTATAAAAGCAAATTTATGCTTTCTGCCTTTCAACTACCCCGAATGTACTATATTATAATGTAATATAATGTAATATACTGTAAAAGCAAAGAACATTATTTTATAAAATATGGCCAATTATTAATACTCAATATTAACATTCATTATTAATAATTGTGTAGATATGCATGTGTATATATACATATAGAGAGAAATTATTATATGTATACCTTTGAAATACATTGTGAAGACTTGAAAGTCAGAAATAACACAGACACTCATATGTCAGTCTCTCTCTCTCACAGATGTTGTGGGATACAGTTCCTACAGAAATTCAGATGACAGTGAGTACCTTTGAAGCTGAGTTGTTGGTGAAGTAAATATTTAAGTCGCCATATGGAGAATGGGAAGGACTTTGAATTTTTTTTAAAAGGGTACAGATTCCAAGTGGAGGAACGATGCAGGGTTATGGAGATGGATTGTAAATAACATATAAGAAACTGACAGTTGTATTATTCGTGGATGGTTAAAAGAATAAAGAGATTACCGAAGGTGCAATGATTTGTTAAAATTGCATAAATAGCCTTATAGTTAAATAATTCCAGATCTTCTACCACATAAGTGGCTATTTAAGTAACTTCAGTGTTTCAACTGAAGAAAATTATATTGATACCAGATTATTTTTTATGTTGGATATTTCCCCTTATACTTAATGAAGAATACTACCCTAAGAGAACAGATAGTTTCTTTGTACTGGGATGCATTTGTATATTTAGTAGCAATGTGCAAAAAATACCTGTACTCATTTAAAAGACAGAAAAGAAGTTTTTCAATCAGTTTTTCTTTAATTGAATGTATTGGTAATTAACCAACTTAATTTTATCAAAATAAAACTTGAACTCATGAATTCAAACTGTCAGTTCAGGTTTCTTTCTGAAGACAAAGCATCCTGTACTCAAGTGCTGTGCCAGCCAAGCTCTGGCCGCTGAGACCACGCCGCCCTGCACGCTTCCTGCGGCTCCGAAGGAGGGCTGGGCAAGGTCGCATCTGGGAGGCCCTTAGGGCTGGGAAGAAAGCGCGCTCCCAGTCGGGGTGTTGTCACATAAGACTCAGTCCTCATTAAGGGGATACATCAGGTTCACATCATGTTGATTTTTTTTAAATCAGACTTTTCTGCTCCCCAAACTAAATCAATGATCACCTCCCCTTCCCCTTCCAGGATTATCCTAAAGTAATTTTCACACAATATGTTTTCTCAGTGTGCTTGTTTCTAGATTTCAAAATAGTATGTATACAAGTTCCTCAAAGAAGTAGAAGTGTATTTTGAGATGTTTAGAAGAGATATCTAACAGATTTATAAAAAATTCATTACATGACATTTATTTACATTTTCTGTTTTTATTAATGGCTACATAAGCTTAATTTCTGACATAGGGCCCACCCACTGTCGAGTCTAATAATCTGCATGTGATTTAGTCTCTTTTCAGAGACTTGCACTGTGTATTTTCTCACATAGCTCCTAACGCAACCTATTTTCCTGTATGTTTATATACTTCGGAAAAGCACCATTACCACCTTCATTTATGAAAACATAAATAAATATATACATAAATCATTCTTATTAATATTTCTAACCCCATGTTTAACAGTTCCAATCATCTGTTTGGTTTAATGTTTGTTTCAGTATTCAGTTGTTTCTCCTCTTCCCCTTCCTACCCTCACGGACACAACATGTCCCAAGACCAGTAAAATCACTTTGGTCAAATAATTTATAAAATCATTTCATAAAATACCAACAAAAATATGTTTGACTATGAAATTTTATCATATGAACAGTGTGTGCATGAATTATAGGTATTTTGCAATGTATTACCTCTGTGTTCATCACAACCACCTGCAAATACAAACACATTATCTATGATTTTATAGATGAGTAAGTTCACTGTATCTTACAGAATGTCAAAAAGCTCTCCAGAGATAATTCACCTAGTCCTCACAAAACATATTTATATTTTAAACTAAATTAATTGTACTGTCTGGATGGTTTATTCCGATGGTCCATCATTGCACTGATGCGTCATGTAGATATAACCAGAGTAGGAATAATAAGATAAAATAATGAGATGTGGGAAAAACCCCAGAAATCTGTACTGAGCTAGAAATGGTGATACGGGTCAGATGAAGGGCTACTTCAGGGATACAAGTTACTGCGAATGAAGCGGAGGAATAAGCCAGGGGGCTATGATCGACTCACTGTGCCACAGCCACCACCACCGCCACCACATCCCTGTGAGGGACACTCGAGCTCCTCCAGTCTGCTGTCTGATGCGTCAGGACGTGCTCCCAGTGCTCTCTCCTGTCTAACAGCAGTAGAAATGCTCAAACTACCCACCACTTCTTCATATCAGTAGCTTCGATGATTTAAACTCTGTCCTTAAAGTCAGTTGAGGACCCCGGCTCTATAATCTCAAGAGATGAGCTGCAGAATGCTCCCTAGACATCAGGTGAGCCAGCACCTAGCTTAGCTCTCCCTGGGGCTAAGTTGCTGACGAAATTTTCAACAACTTCCAAATTAGGCAACTCGGACTATTCAGTAGTTAGTCATTCCGCCTTTATGCATAAAAATCCGTTTTAAGTTTTTATTTACTTTTGGCAAAGGAATCAAATTTGGTCATAGAAAAGTTGAAATCAGGCTGCCTGTATGATTGAAATTATTTGGACTTATTTGACTAGTTAAATGCATTCGGTGAGGCAGTGTTTCCGCAGGGCACATTTTCAATTCCCATGGTGCATCTGATCTATGCTTTCCCAATAAAGACATGATGTGACTGAGAATTCATTTATCCTAAAGAACACTTTGGACGTAGTATAGGTTAATTTTTATGAAATAAACTCTATTAATTTATATCTCATTGTCCACAATTATCACTTATCGTAAAGTCAGATATGTTTATTGTTTTAAATTGAAAGAATTTTATTCTTAAAATCAAGTTAAGAAAATAATTAGAGTTGTCTAACATGATGGAAGCACACTTTTTAATTACTTTAAGCCATGTTTAAATACAGAGATATAAAACTGGATACATGTCCACTAAAATGGTAACAGCATTTATCTCTAGGGAAGTACAATTTTTCTTTTAATTATAATACTATGAAGATCTATACGTAATAAAATTTTTAAGTAACGTTGTGATATAAAGTTATCATTAATCATAATCCAAAGCACACTTTTTAAATTATTGTGTGTTCTCAATTTATACATTTAACTTTTAAATAAAATTGATTGCAATTTTGCAGAAATGTGTGGGCACGTGGCTTTACTTTTTCCAAAGTTAATCAGTCGCCCCAGCAACATTAGTTGAATAATCTCCTTTATTCTTTGTGAACATTTGACAAAGGAGGTTGCTTGATTAGCTCGGACCTGACATACACGTCTGACCTGAATGTGGGCCTGGCGGTATTTACATGTGTGCTGTTTGTGTTCTCAGGGAAGGACAAATCCTCACTATCTCTCAACAAGGACACAGAGATAAGGCCAGTCACATTGCCTGATTTGTATTAGGACCCAGAGTAACATGGAAACAGGCGCTGGAGATAATTACACACACTAGAGAAACTGGTGATAAAATCTAACCCTCCAAGCTAGACTAGGCTTAAAAAATAATAGCGCTGCCTGATGTGTTTTCATATTTAAAGTGTCATATTTATTTCTATGAGATAAAACAGAGATGAAACAATAGATGTCATTGCCTGGAAGTTCACGTATTGAAAGGACTACATGATATTTTTTTTTAAGTACAGGAAACTTAAGTTGCTCATTTACATCGGGTCTTTCCTACATTTTTGAGAACATGTGCTGTCATTGTTGCAAGAAAAAGAAATAAAAACACAAAAGAAAAATGTTTCAAATTGCTTACAAAAATCATACTCAATCCTCAGCAAAATCAGGACAAGCAATTGAGTATCTTATTTCCTTGGCCTTTTAAATTGATACCTCAACTTTAGAGAAAAGTTAATTGTATATCACAAAATGTAATGATATGTATTGATATACTTAGTTCTAGCCCATTAATACAACTTGTATTACTGGCAAAGGAAACTTTAATAAAACCAAGAGATCTTTTCACTAGAAAGGACTGTATTTTCTTTGAAATAACCGTATTACCTTTTAGGTTTTCCTTTCTTACTAAATCATGCATCAAGACTATGTCCTGTGTAAAATCAAAGACCAGTCATTGGAAATATAAATTTTTTTTTAAAAGACACCTAGAAACTTAATATATCAATCAACTTAAAGTCTATATTCATTTATAGGGGCATGTAAAAGGAAGTGAAAAAATTAAGTATATTTATTTTCTTCAATATTACTCTTGATTACCAGCTTTAAATGTCCAAACTCTGAAAGCTTATTTTCATCATATCCTTTGTTTCAGACTGAATCTCCATTAGGATGTACAATAAGTGTAGAAAGAATATGATACTTGAGCATTTCTCTAGGGTCATCAACTAAAATTAATTGTGCTTAGATAAAGTTTAAAGAAGTTGTAGGACTAAATAAAGCTGGAAGGGGAACACTGTCCTAAATGCGAGTCTGGCGGTCCCTCCTCCCTTCCCAGCTGCTGAGCATTAACACAACACGACTTAGTATTTTCATTATTAGCTACTGAAGCAAGCCTATGGGAGCCGCCGCAAGCGCGGCGTCCAGCGCAGTTCCTGTCGCCGCCACCAGGCGCCGCTCCGGGCTCGGCTGCCGCTGCGCGAAGGGCCAGGCGCCTGGCTGTCGTCGTCAGGGCTGCGAGGATAGGGCAGCGGGACCGCCAGGGGCTCCTGCAGCCCCGTCGAGGAAGGGGCGGGGACTAAGAGCTCCGCACCCTCCGTCGCGCCGCGGCGCGGGGCTCACCTCCGCCCCCACCGCCTCCCAGTTTTACTTGATTCGGTCGTGATAGGCTGTATGTGTCTAGAAATTTACCCATTTTTCCTAGGTTATCAAATTTATCGGCATATCATTGTTTAGAACAGACCCTTGTGGTCCCTAGTATTTCTGAGGCATTCATTGTAATGTTTCCTCTTTCTTGTACCATTTTCTTGTCTCGCTTACTGTAACAAATTCTTAGTTTTGTTGATTTTGCTATTTTCCTAGTCTCTATTTTATTTATTTCTGTAGTAGTAGTATTTCCTTCGTTCTGAAAACTAAGTTTACTTGATCTTTTTCTTGTTCTTGGGCATTAAATTAAGGCTGTTTATTTGAGGTATCTCTCGTTCTTTTATGTAGTTATTTATCATTATAAACTTCCCTCTCAGTATTGCTTTTGCTTCATCCCTCGTGTTTTGGTAACTTGTGTTTTAATTTTTGTTTCTCTTGAGATTTTTAAAAATTCCTTTTTGATTTTCTCTTTGACTTAGTGGTTCTTCAAGAGTGTACTATTTAGTTTCCACATATGTGACTTTTCTTCTTTTCTTCTTGTTACTGATTTCTAGTTCCATTCTCTTGTGGTTCGAAAAGATACTTGGTATGATATTGATTTTCTTAAACTTGTTCGACTTGTTTTGTAATATGATGTAAGAGCGACCCTGGAAAATGTTCTGCGTGCAGTTGTGTATTCTTGTACTGTTGGGTGTCCTTTGGACTCCCACGATGTTCGAGTCCTTTGTTTCTTTATTGATTTTTTGGTAGTTTACCCATTATATAAAGTGGGGTAGCAAACTCTCATACTATAATTGCATTGCTTTGAATTTCCCTGTTCACATTTGTCAATTAAAAAACTGGTAATGAATGCTGAAGTTTGTCAGATACTCCCTCTGCCTCTATTCAGATGATCATGTGGTTTTGTTCTTCATTTTGTTGTTAATATGGCCTATCACATTGATTGGAATCATCCTTCCATCCAAGGGGTAAATCCCAGTCCGTGTTGGTCAGTAATCTTTTTGATATACTGGTGAATTCAGTTTGCTACTATTTTATTGAGGAATTTTGCATCCATGGTCATCAGGGATATTGACTTGTAGTTTTATTTTCTCATGATTTCTTTTTGTGGCTTTGATACAGGATGACACTGGCCTCATAAAATGAATTTGGAGGCATTCTTTCTACTTTTACTTTTTGAAATAATATAAAATTGATTAGTATTAATTCTTCTTTGAATGTTTGGCAGAATTTAGCCATGAAGCTACTAGTTCTGGGCTTTTCTGGATTAGAAGGTTTTTAATACTTCAGTCTCCTTACTTATTATTGGTCAGTTCAGGCTTTATATTTCTTCTTGATTCAGCCATGGTAGGTTGTGTGTTTCTATAAACTTATCCATTTCTTCTATGTTATTCAATTTGTTTACATGTAATTGTTCATAGTTGTTCCTTACGATTTGTTTGTTTGTTTGGCATCTGTTGTAATAAATATTATGTTATTTGTATTTGTTATTTTACTTATTTAAATCCTTACGCTTGTCTATTCTAGTTAAGAGTTTGCTGATTTTATTTGTTTAAAAACTCTTTAGATTTGGTGCTTTTCCAATGGTTTTGTATTTTCTATTTGACTTATTTCTGTTCTAGTCTTTATTATATACTTTCTATGTAAATTCTGGGTTTCATTTTTTTCTGATTCCTTGATGTGTAATCTTTGGTTATTTCAGATTTTTTTCTTTCTAATGTAAATAGTTATCAGTATAAACATGCTTCTTAATACAGTTTTTTCTACAACCCATAAGTTTTGGTGTGTTTTCATAAAAATACTTTTAAAATTCTCTTTTCATTTTCTCTTGGACCCAGTGATTGTTCAAGAATGCATTATCGTTTCTGTATATTTTTTAATTTTCCCATTTTCTTGCTGTTATTGATACAGTTTTATACCACTGCAGTCAGAAAACATAGTTGATACGATTTTGATCTTCCTAAATTTGTTGAGACTTGTTTTGTTACCTACCATGTGACCTGTAATGAACAATATTCTATGTGCACTTGAGAAGAATGAGTATCCCTCTGTTTTGGGTGAAAAGCCCTGGGTAAGTATGCTAGGTCCATGCCATCTACAGTGTTGTCGAAGTCCACAGTTTATTTTCTGTCTGGATGTTCTATCCATTATTGAAAGTGGGGTTTGGTTTTGAAACCTCCTACTGTACTGGTATTACTGTCGATATTTTCTTTCAGATCTATAAGTATTTGTTTTAAGTACTTAGTGCTTTGATTTTGATACACACACAGTGTTCATATCTTCCTACTGAATTGACCCTTTTTTATTACATAATGTTTTCACTTTTTTCTTTTTGCTTCTCAGAGTTGATAATTTCAAATGGTTTGGCTTCAAGCTAGATTATTTTTTTCTTCCTTCTCATGTCTGCTATTAAAACTCTGTAGTAAAATATTTGATTCTATTATTTTATTTGCATTTCTAGAATTTGTTGACTTCCTTTTAATAATTGTTATCTCTTTGTTAATATCTTCATTTTGTTCATATATTGTTTTCCTGATAGTTTTTCATTCTTTGTGGTTTCCTTTCACTCTTTGAGAATAGTTAACACAGCTCTCCTAAAAGTGTTTCTCTATTAATTCTGATTGTTTCATGAGGAATGGTTTCTGGAAATGTCTTCTATTCCTTTGAGTGGGCCATGTTTTTCTGTTTTGTTTTGTTTTGTATAACTGTGGTGTTCTCTTGAAAATTGAGCATTTGATGAAAATATTGCCTCTCCCAGTTAGGAAAGATTTGCACTAATTAGCAAGGGGGCTTTTTTTAGCCATGGCATTAGCCTTGGGCAGAGGCGCAGTCCTTGGATTTTTCCTTATATCTGTCCTATCTTTCTTTGCCTGTGTGTGGCAGGGGGCGGTGGGGGGTGGGGAGGTTTTGTTTTTTTTTATCGTGGCACCTGCTGCTTCCTTCTGCAGGTTTTACCAGCCTGAACTTCAACCAACCAATGTACCTTTTCCAGTGAACTCTAGTTAAACAAAATGCAAGAATTAAAACTATTAAAATCCACCCTAGCTGGTGTGGCTCAGTGGATTAAGTTCCAGCCTGCAAACCAAAAGGTCACTGGTTCGATTCCCAGTCAGGGCACATGCCTGGGTTGCAGGCTAGGTTCCCTAGTAGGGGCGAGTGAGAAGCAACCACATATTGATGTCTCCCTCCTTTCCCCTCTCTCTAAAAAGAAATAAATTATATCTTTTTAAAAAACTATTAAAATTATCAGAACAAAACAGAGGGGAAGCTTCATGCCATTAAATTTGGGAATAACTTCTTGAATAAGACACTAAAACCATAGGCAACAAAAGAAAGTTAAATATATTGGACTTATCAAACAAAACGTTTTTTCCCTGCATGCCCAGAGTAGCCTGACAGACCCTTACAGACAAATCAACATGGGTGGGCTTGGACCTGGGGGAGGTTCGCAGACGGGCAGCACTGCCACTCTGTTTCGGGGGACCGCTGCTTCATCCAGCCTGGCAGTGCAGGGTGGTTTCTCCTCTGGGATATTTGAGGGGCTCCTGATGGGAGACTGAGCCACCAGCCCCCTGCTGGGGTGCAAGGACAGGAAATAGGACCTCAGAAAGATAATTCTGAACAAGAAAGTTTTAAAAAGGTAAGTAAAATATGAGCTATTTTTATCAATAATCAGATATCAACACATAAAATGAGTACATGTGTAGAATATACATAAATGCGCTCTGGGAAGGAAACGTAGCCTTCAGATGGTGATTTCCTCTGGGAAGAAACTGAAAGGGACCTCCAAGGAGATTTTAGAACACAGTGTTGCCTTTATTGAAAATGACAATGAGCCCTGGCCGGGGCGGCTCAACTGGTTGGGTGTTGTCCCACAAACCAGAATGTGGCGGGTTCAATTCCCAGTCAAGGCACATGCCTGGGTTGCAGGCCAGGTCCCCTGTTGGGAGCGGGGTGGGTGAGAGGCAACTGAGTGATGTGTCTCTCACACATCGATGATTCTCTCCCTTTCTTCCTCCCTCCAGTCCCCTCTCTCTAAAAGTAAATAAATAAATAATTTTTAAAAAACATTTTGTACATTAGATTTTGTTTGTTTTTAATTTGGTTGCTTTTAATACTTGTATATTTTACTGTGATTAATATACACATTATATTAGCTAATTTCATGTTATTATGTTGATTTTAATATGTGGTATCAGTGAGCACAACATAATGTATACAACTTTAGGCAGGATGACACAAAAATGAATTAAAGCACAAGTTGTAATGTTGTGCAAACCCCAAAGCTTCTTCTCATAGGACAAAAGCCCCTTCTTCAGCCCCTCTTTGCCGGAGCTGGCTGGACCCCGTAAATTTAGTGATCCTCTATCCTCGGGACTAGAAAATTACTGGAAATGCCCTGAAGGCATGCAGGCTCCGGGGACTTTTTAAACAGGATGCGCCAGTCCTTAAACCCAAGACCCTGCGCCCAGAGATAACATCAAAACAGGCTGCAGCCTGCAGAAGACCAGCTGAAGCATCCTGTTCTACCACTGCCCCGATTGCTAATAAAAGCTCAAAACCCCCACCCCTCGGTTCTAGTGCATATCTCCACACCCAACCTTTTTGCTCTCTTGGGAAAGTAGACTAAAAACTTTGCATTCTGCATTTTCGTCTCTGAATTCTTTCACAGCCTGCATCACTGGCTACCCTGACATTCTGATGGCCTATACAAGGACTTTCTCTCTTTCTCCACCTCCTCTACCACCTGAGACTTGCAACAAGGGCAGCAGTGGGCAGCAGAAGCTCAACCCAGGCTTATCCCTTAATCCTGTCTCTGCCAGGTTTGGAGAGAGGCTTCTAATCCTTTTCTGTTTCTCTGGATTCTGTGGACCTCACCCGCCTTCATGGCCAGCAGTTGGTTGGTCTCTCTGAATCTCGGAGATCCCCAAATAGAATGCGACAGCACCTTAGTCCCACCCCAGCCAGAAGCCCTGACGTCGGGTCCATTGCTTTCTGGGGATGTGGCCTTGGGACGGATGCCTCCTGACCATTTCTCCTTCTAGATTAGGTCTTGTCTTAGGACTCAGGGATGCCTGGCTCTGGGACAGATCTTTGTGGTCGGTCCGCCCTCAGATTCGGGACGCTCAGCTCTGGTGGCTGATCTCTAGGTCATCTGAGACTGGAGCCCCTCTCAGACCTTCCCTCCCCTTGGCATGTTCTCATCCCTGAGACGCCCTCCCCCTTCTCGTAGTTCTCCTCACAGGCAACACTTTGATGGGTGACACCTCCACCTTGGGATGTCGCCTAGGAACCCGAAGGCCCTGGGACTTACCAGCCGCAAGCCCGAGCACTTGATTTTCTGTTGCAATACAGCGTGGCCCCAATACGAACTGGGTGACCAGGAGGTTTGGCCCCTGGATGGGTCTCTCAACTATAATACCGTCCTCCGACTTGGCCTTGCTGTCCCTCTCTCAGTCCGCTCCTTAGGTTTAGTTCTCGAGAGGAGACAAGATTTTAACCTTCAGTGGGATTCCAGGCCACTTTCTCCTAATTATGCCTTTATGTTCAAATTTGCCTCATTCATAAATGTTTATCCATCCTTTCTCTGACCATCCTGTTTACATCTCTACCACCACCTGCCCACTCCCAGACTGTGAAGCAATCTAAATTCTCCTCCCGGAGACCTGGAAGCTGCTAAATCCTGGGAAAAATTGTATGGTTTTAGTAATAGAAGGCATAAGACATGGAGATGCAGTTTTGAAGGACAAGGATTAGAGGTGAGTTATGATGATTTCTGAATGGATAAGAAAGTTTGTGAAAGTTGCAGAAAGGTTTGTGAAGGTTGTAGCAGTTCGTAAAAGTTTATAGAGGTTTTAAATTTGTAAAGAAAAAACCTCGGTCAGGCTCCAGTGCCCCTTCCTCCACCTAATTTCTCTCTGGGGACAGTCTTTGACTCTGGCGGGACCTGGAGCTGTTTTCTTCACTATAGCTCCTGGCCCTCTATCTGGGGCATTTGCCTCTGTCACCAGGTCTCGGACCTTTCAGGGGCCAGTGCGGCCCCGCCCAGGCTCTTCCCCTTCGCTCAGTTCCTTGGCGTGAAGCCCAGACTTTCCCTCTTCCCGCGGCTCGTTCACGGCCCCCGAAACTTTCACTGAGCCTCAACAGGTCTCCCGGCTCCGTGCTCAGGGTCTTCCTCCCGTCCCCTTTTCCAGCCTTCCTGAAAGTTGCCGAGAGCAAAGGAGAAAACTCCTATGCCTACTCCACAAAGATTGGTAACTCAAATTATGTGTGTGGTCTTCATGTGTTCAGTCTTCATGTGTGTGGTCTTTATGTGACATGTGTTCATCTGTGTGTTACATGAGATGTGTGTTCTGCCTCCAGATGGCATAACCAGGGTATAATATTTTATTGGTCTAAAGAAATTAAATACTGATACAAATTAAACAGTATCCTGTGGTCTGGACAAATTATTTGAAATCAAAATTGTTTTTAAATTTGATTAATTTTTTTAAAAAGTTATTACCATAAAAAATACATTTGTTTTACAACAAGATTATGTTATGATCTTTTAGTTCAGGTCGTTTGACAACCCTCCCAAAGTTTAAATTTTTAAGAGACTTTTTAACCAAGAAATAACTTTGTGTTGTTCCAGTGGGCCCAGGAGCACCTCAGGGAACACCTCTCTCCATAGAAAAGTCTTTGAACTGATTAGGCCTATTTAATATGCTCAAAATTACATGGGAAGCTTCGCCAAACATAATAATAGCTACGTTCTATTTGTATACATATATTTTTATCAAAATAGATGTTCTAGAAATTCCAACCTGCCCTAGGAAGAAACTTGCAAAAATTCAAAGCCAAGTTCAAACAGGAAACTCTCAGGGGTAGCAGGTGTCCTGTCAGTGACAACAGACAAGCCAAGGGTGCTTGTTCCCTGTGGACACGTTGAGCAGCGGTACTCTGGGTATTTCTGACCCACACGGTGGGAATTTATTAATTGTTTCCAGTGCTCAGTACGCACTTCCAATAAGCCATGTACATGTTTTAAAATCTGCATACTGTTTGGTCTCTGTACATACCGAGATTTTGAGTTAAGCCTAAAAATACGGGCTTTATATTATTCTTTTATGTCATTTCATAGTAATTATTTACCAAGAAATTGTTATTTTGAAATATTATATCTTACAAGGAAGCAAAGTTTTTTATTAATTGCATTTTAATTGAATCTATAACCATGGAATTTTAAGTTTTGTCATTTATAAAGACTCATTGTACTCTAATGCATTTGCAAATATATTACATCTTTGGAAAAGTTCATTAAAAAAAACTCTGACTTATTCTAAATTACAGGTATCTAAGCAGGTCATATCTTTAAAGTAAATGAAGATTTATGGAACCCTAAGGAATAACTGGATTCATGGAAATACAGGCAAATAATCAAGACAGACAAAAATTGATTCAAAATATTGTTAATTTTAAAACTTTTTTTTATATCATATAAGAAAACGTTTTTGTTCTCTAAACAAATTTGTAAAGCATACCCTCATAAACAATGTTAAAGCATTTATATTTTTCTCTCTACCTAATCCCTCCAGAATTCAGCAGCTCTCAGTGAATGAGTATTATTTTCATGGCAATATGTTTGTTTGCATAAATCCAATAAGAACCTGCTCTGTCTATAATAGCATCAGTTTCCAAATGTGGTTTTATTTACCAAGTCTTTGTCTGGAATGTCATAATCCAAAGAGTCATGTCTGGACTCTGGATGTCGCCAGAAAGCCTTAAGGAATTAAGATTGACTTTCGAAGCCAATTAGAGCCCCTTGGAGAAATGGCCTGGTACCCTGCTTGGTCCCATGGTTCATGGCAGTTTTTCCAGATTTGGAACAAAGGCTGCTTTCCTGAAAGGTGGCAAGAAAGGAACCTCAAGACAGTTTGGGGACCTCAAGAACTTGAGGAATCCACCCAAACGTAGAGCTATTGCAGACAAAGCCAGACGAGAGCTGTGTGGTTTGCCGTCTGAGCCCTGAAGGGTTCACTGAAGCTCAACTGAAGGTTCCTTATGAAATTCCAACAAAGCAGATTTGAAAGAACCTCTATAATCAATTACCATTCTTGTTGTGTTCGTGCAAATAATCAGGCCAAATTGAAACTGGACTTAATGCAGTCTCTTTGGTAAAATGAGGGTGATTTTAGGGAGAGAAAATGTGTTTCAATGGAAATCACAATGTCCAATTATCACCCACAAACTGAATGAAATCCTAATTTTTCTAGTTTTCTTCCATGCTAATGTTTCATTTTTTTCTTTCATCCCTTGACTTGGAATTATTGAGAACTACTGATGTAGTGTCAGCCAAACAGAATATTTTAAATATATTTTATTGATTATGCTATTACAGTTGTCCCAGTTTTCCCCCTTTGCCCCTTCCACCCCGTACCCCCCATTCCCTCTAGTAATCCCCCCCTTAGTTCATGTCCATTGGGTATGCGTATAAGTTCTTTGGCTACTCCATTTCCTGTACTGTTTGTAACATCCCCCGTCTATTTTGTACCTACAATTTGTAGTTCTTAATCCCTGTACATTTTTCCCCATTTCTGCCCTCTTCCCTCTCCCAGCTGATAACCCTACAAATGATCTCTATATCTATGATTCTGTTTCTGTTCTGCTTGTTTGCTTAGTTTGTTTTTTAGATTCAATTGCTGATAATTGTGGATTTATTGCCATTTTAATGTCCATAGTTTTGATCTTCTTTTTCTTCAATAAGTCCCTTTAACATTTCATGTAATAATGGCTTGGTGGTGATGAACTCCTTTAACTTTACCTTATCTGGGAAGCACTTTACCTGTCCTTCCATTCTGAATGATAGCTTTGCTAGATAGAGTAATCTAGATTATAGGTCCTTGCTTTTCACCACTTTGAATACTTCTTGCCAGTCCTGTCTAGCCTGCAAAGTTTCTTTTGAGAAATCAGCTGACAGTCTTATGGGAACTCCTTTGTAGGTAACTATCTGCTTTTCTCTTGCTGCTTTTAAAGTTCTCTCTTTATCTTTTAACATTTGGCATTTAACCATGATGTATCTTGGGGTGGACCTCTTTCAATCCATCTTGTTTGGGACTCTCTGTGCTTCCTAGACTTGTATGTCTATTTCCTTCACCAAATTAGGTAAGTTTTCTTTCATTGTTTTTTTTCAAATAAGTTTTCAATTATCTTGCTCTTCCTCTTTTCCTCCCAGGACCCTGATGATTCAAATGTTGTTATGTTTGAAGATGTCCCAGAGGCTCCTTAGCCTATGTTCGATTTTTGGATTCTTTTTTCATCTTGCTGTTCTGATCAAATGTTTTTTTCTTCCTTATGTTCCAAGTCATTGATTTGATTCTTAGCTTCATCACATCCACTGTTGGTTCCCTGTAAGTTTTTCTTTATTTTACTTAGTGTAACCTTCATTTCTGCCTGGGTCTTTTTTTATGTTGTCGAAGAACCCAATGAGTTACTTGAGCATCCTAATAACCAATTTTTTGAGCTCTGCATCTGATAGATTGCTTATCTCCATTTCCTTTAGTTCTTTTTCTGGAGTTTTGTTCCGTTCTTTCATTTGTACCATATTTCTTTGTCTCCTTATTTTGGCAGCCTCCCTGTGTTTGTTTCTATGTATTAGATAGAGCTGCTTTGACTCCGTGTCTTAGTAGTGTGAACTATTACAAAAAGTGCACTGGTAAGTTGGATGGGTTGGAACCTTAGGTAATCACCAGGGTGGGGCAACCCATGTTGTTGCTCTGTGGCTCTGTGTGGGGGAGGTCTCAGAGATGGGACAGCACCACTGCCTGGTCTCTGGAGTTTTGACTAGGGGGAAGCTGTCTCCCAGCACTCAAACTTCACTTTCTCCCAGTATGCCACTGGTGCCCTTTTCTTTCACCACCCCAACCACCACTGATTTTTATAGCCAGAAGTTATGGGGACTTATCTTCCTGTTGCTGGCTGGAACCCTGGGCTGGGTGGTCTGGTGTGGGGCTGGGATCCCTCATTCCCAAGGTATCCCTCCTGATTTTTATCCATTACATGAGGGTGCAGGACCACCTGTTTGATGTCTCCTCACCTCTCAGCGCCTCTCCATGTGTCTCTGCATCTCTGCCCCTCCTACCCATCTGGATGAATGTGGCTGCTTTAATTCCTCGGTTGTCAGGCTTCCATACAGCTGGATTTTCTGATGATTCTGGGTGAAATTTATTTTGTAGTCTAATTGTAATTTTTGCCGTGGTTGTACAGGGAGGAAAAACATGTCTATTTACGCCTTCATCTTCACCAGAAGTTAAGGTTGTGGTTTTCATCACTTTGTCATCAATATCAAGTTTATTGTTGTATGTAATTCTATTTCCTTTTCATTGTAAACATATGGAGAGCATGTTTTTCCATATTTTAACAATATGTATGAAAGTGCTTTACACATATTAGGTAAATAACTAAAACTTAAGTGTTTCTCATCGGACATTATATCAATTAATGCACCCATCAATATTGATTGAATATACAGTGTATTTCGAGCCCTGTGCTGGATATCAGAAGAATATAAATTTTTAAAAGGGCATAAATTTTGCTCTCATGAATCTCGCTAATGACTAAAAAACATAAGCAAACTCAAAAAATAAGCACAATAAGAAGTTTTTGGTGCAACTGCATAGAAGTATTACTCTAATATGACTAAAGAGGTAAGAGAGAAGGAAATGAAAGAAAGATTTCAGAAAGCAGATTTGAGTTGAGTTCAAGATTACAAATTGCTCTTGAGTTGGGCAACATTATTCCAGGAGGACGCAGCAGTGTGAGTGAGGATGCAGAGACCTGAAATAACCTGACATCGTTGGTAACTGCTGAGACGTGTTGGCTGGAGCTTAAACTGCAAGAGATGGAGAGGAAAGAAGGGGATGGAGGCTGCAGCCAACTAGATCTTGTGTTGATCTTAGGCTGAGCTGTTTAGCTAATAGAAACCTGTCCAGTGCTTTTACAAACTGACAACCACGTGGACAATTTTACAAAAAGAAATGTCAAAAAATGATCTCAACGATTTTGTGGTTGGGTGAAAGGAACGATATCTGGAATGGCAGGCGGGAAAATAAATGAAAGGACCCACTGACCTCCCTTTCCACGTTCTACTGTCTCAGATCTAATGTATGTCTTTATCAACATAAAAATAAATGCATCTCATTGGTGCTTTTGAACAGAAATGTTCTGATGAGAAAACTCCAAGTGAATTTTCTGCTTCTCTATGAAAGTTTAGTATACAATATACAGAGACCGGGAAGTCCAGCTCTTCTATCCACACTTCAGTAAAATAACAACAGCAGACATAACCACAGGATTTCTAGTAAGAGCGTCAATGGGTGGGAAACAGCCTTGGGTCACTTCTATGAACACTTTCATCACAGTAATCACACATCAACAGGCCCAGATGCATGCAGGAAAGAAGAGACAATTAGAAAGAAGTGTAACAGACAAGGCACGCAATAAGCATGTAACCAGGGTTTAATAGGTGTGGGTAGATAGCAGTGTGGGGAAAGGAACACATGATGCATTTATGAGGCATATGAGGTGTCATTTACATGCTACTGAAATGAACATAAATCCTTAATTTCAGAGGAAAAGTTCTTAGAATTCTTAAGGTCTTTTAGAACGCTGCATAAATAAAGCCAGGGTTGCCAGTCTCAACAGCTGTGTAGATCAACATCTCCCCAAATCTCCTAATGCAGAACAGAACCCTGGTACGTCTTCCTCCCTGCAGGAAGGCTGTGTGAGTTCTCGGGAAGCGCTACCAACCGGATATAATCAGCATCTGCTTGGAGAGTCCTGAAGTGAAGGAACAGCCATGCCTACATCTGCAGGGGGTGATCACCGGCATGGTCTTTAGAAGGCCCCGTGCTGGGAGAACCTCCAGGTGGACATCGAGGCCTGACAGCAAACCAGGTTCCCAGAGAATAGACCCGGTGGCACCTCTCCCATAGTCAAGTTAGGGAGCTGCTTCTCTTACACAGCCCAATGCACGGCCTGGTCATGATTCTTTGCTACAGAAAGCTTCTGCCTCCTTTTACCCATTTTTTTTTTTTTTTCCTGAGCAGAGAGAGGTGTTCCGGACGGTTTATGCTGCATTTATCCTGAAAGAATGTCAGAATGGCCACCTGTGCAGCTGGCCGGGGACTCACCAGATGGAGGATAAGATGGGAGTCCCCTCGAAGGGTGGTCGCTAACTCCCTCACTAACCTTGGGAGATGATTTCCTGTCCCTAGAACTGCGCGTCTCTGTATACAGAGTGAGGGTATTAACATCAGTTTCTCCATACTTCTAAGACGTGTTGCCATCAGAAATGGCAGTCATATTGGCTGCAAACACCTGAGCATCTGCTGTGAGAGTCAACAATCCAGCCATGAGGTGTGCCGTACAGAGGGCTCGCCACACGCCAAACTCTGTTCTGAGGACCTGTCCTCTACGAACCCATTTAATTCTCTCCACGATGAGGTTACTGGTGTTTCCGGTCCTGTCAACCCAGACGAGGAAACTGCAGCTGAGAGAGAAGTAACCGCCCACATGACTCTGGTGGCAGAGCCAGAATCTGAGCAAAGCCCTTGGTCTCCAAGGCCTTCTCGCAGGGCTGGTCTCCAGGCTCCTGCTGAGAAGGAGTGATGGACATCACGGAACTGCTGCGCTACTGCCACTACCTTCTCAGTCGTCTCTCCAGAGTGTCGTTACGGGGCTTCACTTCCCCCTAAGCCATTGTGTTGGCGACAATTAGCTGTGTTTATTGTAGCATTGAGCTTCCGAGGCTGTGCTAGTCCTTCCGAGAGCTCTCAGCTCTCAGATATTTGGCATAAATATCTAACCACTTGATGTTCACGTTGCAAGACTGAAACGGGGTGTTAAGCTAGAGGTCCCCCAAAATGGAGAAGTCCCCCGCTAACCTGGCTTCGGGGCTGGGAAAGCTTACTGCGCTTGCGCAAGAAGCAGAAAGCCCTGTGAGAGGCAAGGAGCTCCCACCAGAGTCAAGGAACTCCGCGAGAGTCAAGATATCCTGCGAGATGTAGGAGACTGACTCGAGTGTTTAAACTGGGAACGCGCAGCGTTTTTCACTTTTGGATGGTGGTTCCAGGCTGAGAGCAGGGCAGGTACCCCTGACTGGCTTGGTTTGGCAGTGGGAGGCAGGACCGTGTGTGTTACGGATGTTTGGTTTTAAGGGGCTTTGGGACTTAAAAATAGAAACCTGCCGTCATTCTGAATCTGTATAACTTTTATTAATACTCCCTTTTGCCCTAACGCTGGCACTGGGAGTTGCGTTTCTTGGCGACAGGCAATAGAACCCCAAATCTGTTCCAGAACCACATAGGCTAGCATTCTGTTTTGAGACTGCAGATAGAAAAGTCTGCCGGTGCGGGACTGATTCCTGTTTCAGATATGCGCGCCTGCACGTTCTGTTCTGGGGTAAAGAGAGGATGTGCGGTGGAGCAAGAGTATATAGACAGGGCAGTGAAGGCGGCGTTCCGGCAAACGTATGGACAGTCAGTAGCACTGGGAAAGGGGATCGGGGCCCAGGAAATGGAATCATGGGGAGTCTGGCAGAAACGCAGCTGTGCAGCTCCTGCAGCCGGCAAATCAGACCAGCCGAGTAAAACCCGGCATGGATGAGACCGACGGTTAGGGTTTAATCTCAAGGTGGTGTTTTCTGGGTCAGGAGTACATGCCGCAGGGCAATGTGGAAAGCGGGTCAGCAATCCAGAAACTACTTCTGTTGTTTAAGAGGACACAGTCTAAGCCCGTAGATCCAAGCATTGTTTCTCTCCAGTCAATGTATAATGGGTTTCCGGGTTTGATATTGTTAAACACTTAAATGTAGAGAAAGGGGCATTGAAAAAATCTTACTATAGTCACCCTTAAGCCTGTTGACGTAAAGACTTCATGTGTATTGTTTCAGGCTGTAGTGTGAAGCCCATGGCTGACCCTCTCTGTGAAGGCAGGCTCCCATCATCTCCGCCAGAAAGAATGGAAAGAAAATTGAACTGTGAAAGCGCTTGGTTACACAAATTTAATTATTCTTATTTTTTAAGATTGTATTTATTTTTAGAGAGGAGAAGGGAAGGAGAATGAGAAGGAGAGAAACATCAATATGTGGTTGCCTCTCCTGCGTACCCCCTACTGGAAACCTGGCCCACAACCCAGGCCTGTGCACTGACTGGGAATCGAACTGGCGACTCTTAGGTTTGCAGGCCAGCACTCAATCCACTGAGCCGTACCAGCCAGGGCTAATTCTTACCATAATCCAAATGTATGCATTGCCCAGGAGAGAAGGCTGATCTGATCTGAGTACTGTGTATCACTGTTAAGGGAGCAAAAGTTAAAATATAGTTGTTTTAATTCTATAAAACATAGGGAGAGGACCCTGCATTTTCGTAAATTCACCAAGGCAGTGGAACTTTTTGAAGCCACTCAGTAGCCAACCTCACACGAACTTGTGGTGTTTCTTCTTTGAAAACGCTTTACCGATTGGCCTTTCCACTGCGCGATGGAGGCACTGGGCCAAGATGATCTGCTGCCAGCTCACTGAAGATCCCTGAATCTGCGTCTAGAAACAGGAAATAAAAATTAAAATAACCTTCTTAATGTGCCCTGAAAAATTAAATCATTTTTTCTTTAAAATGAGTTTTAAGTCAACAAACTGTGCGTTCTAACCCAACTCATGGCTCATAGATAAAGCTGCTGCAAACGCTTCAGAAAGCCGCCTCGGAGGTAACAGAGTTAAAGTCATAGTTTGGTTGTGGTTAAATGAGCTTCCTGACTTTGCCCAACTCTAAAAACATGGGCGTGTCCCTTCAGTTAACATCGTAGTTCAACCAGAAGAATTCTAAAAAAACATATTCAGTAACTATCTGTCCAGATGATGTCATTTTTAAATTTTGAGAAAATACTGACAAGTAAAAGAATGTGCTTTATTTAGAACAATCCATACTTGGAGCAGCACAAACTGCGTAGTCAGTTAAAATGTTCTTCCTCCCTTGATTCTCCCAGAGAATAGCCACGATTCACTGTGACCTTGTCCGTGTCCCTGAAGGGTGGGCGCTTGCACACTCCAGCGAAAGGCCGTGAGCTGGTCCCTTAGAGGTGTCGTTCCCCAGCAGGAAATAATTATTAAACACAAAATGACCAAGGAGGGCAATGCACCGTAACCCCTAAGTCATAATTTTTACCATTTTAAGCACTTTTTATAGTCTAGGAAATTTGAGTGATATTTCTGGAAGCACTCAAGACTTCTGTTGAACACATGTGAACAGCCTTCCATGTACTTGGCCGGCCAGTCAGTCATCTGTCCTTCCTTCCATGTCAACACTTCATTTAAAGCCACCTGATAGTTTCTCATGAGAGTCTAACAAGTCCCAAAGCTCTTAACACCGATAGAGGGCCCTGCGTGGTTGTCCCAGCTTGCCTCTCAGCTCTGTTTGCCCCAGTCTTGCCAGTGCTTTGTTTGGTCTCGCAGTCCTCACATTTTTAAACTGCCCTCCCCCAGATCACACAGAAATGTTCTCACATCTATCTGCCCTTCATATCTCATTTCTTTAGATTCCTTGTCCGTACTGCCAGTCTGAAACAAGTCTCTATTATCGTGCCCTTTATTTTACTTTTTAGCATTTAGAAACAATTAGAAAATTGCACATCCTATTTTCTAATGCCTGGCTATTGCCCTGTGTTCTGAACTTCGTGATAATAGCTTAGTAATTGTATCTCTAGTACTTAGTTGAGGGGCTGACACAGAGCAGTTCCGCAACATATTTTTTTATTTGTTTTTTGGTATTTATCAAAAAGTTTGTACAAGCATTAGCAAAACCGTGAGGTAATGTGTTTTGTTATCCAAACAATTCTCTGGCATGTGATGGCAACCACTCAGGCAGTAGACACAAACATTTCCAATAGGCATCATTAAATTTTCTCGTTAAGGTGTCACAGACTGTTGAAACATATAATTATTTGCTAATAGGGCCTGTTTCCCCTCAGTGATAATTTTGGCTAACTACACAGTCAACAATAACAGAAATTCCAAAGTACCCCAATGTCAGCAAGAGCGAGACCAACCACCTGCGAAGCCGAGTGGACTTCTAACCTTGCGGCAGGCACATGTCAGAAACACCAGGGAGACCAAGCTGCGTCTGTGATTAGAACTAAAAGGACCCAAGTTTACCCTTTCTTCATTACCTGGAAACTGACGATCCAGGCATTTAAAAAGAGCCCGAAGGTGGTTCTGTCAAATAAACAAAAATAAAAACCAACTTTGCCAAAAATGGGTGGAAAACCAAACACCTTTGGTGTGAAATATAATAAATATTTTGTGACCCTTAACAGATGAGGCATAAGCCCTTGGATGTTGCTAATAGTCACTTACACATTTAGCTCTTTTAACAAAACAGCATAGGATCTAATTAGACTCCAGGGTGTTTTAGCGTTTGAACAACATAGCCAACTTGTGTGAATTAAGACAACTGATGTCTGATCCCAGACTAGAAGCAGATGAAAGTCTGTCCTTTGTTTTGCCGGGTAAGCTGACCATTGCCGCTCCCTGTGACACACTGACTTCCAGGAACTCAAACTTGCATTGTTACTTCCATACGACAACAGATAAAAACGTAGGTCTCTGTAAAATTCCTCTCATTTTTTCTGTTCTCATTAAAGCCAGGTCTAATCTTCTCTCAGTAACTTTGAGGTCACAGGTCACCCTCCGTGTGTCTATGTTTTTGTGTCGTCAGCACTATCTGTACCAGAAAATGAATAGACATACAGTCTGTTGAGATATAAAGCAAAACCCAGTTAGGTACAACTGTAAGAAAGATGAATTTTATCATCCAATCATTTCTGTGGAGCGTTTCAAAATAGAAACATTCTCTCCCCTCACCTCGTTATACCCATGAATTTACATGCAGTAAACTATAGACTACTTCTGTATTTTGTCAGAGTGTGTGTGTGTGTGTGTGTGTGTGTGTATATGTATATATATAATCTTAAAGTTTTAATTTTAAATGGAAGGGAAAATAACAAAAGGTTAAAAAACCTAAGAAAAGGGATGATAAGCTGATATTAAACCAGGCATCTCATAAAAATACGATGAAGTACATACTGCTTCTCCTCATTGTACAAAACTTGTCCAGGGTCACCAAGCCACAGAATGGCATGCCTGGGACTTGACCCCAGTATATATCTCCCTGGAGAGTCAGTGCTCTGCTCCTTGGGCATTTTTCTATCGCATCTGTACAAATGGAAAGTGTGGTTGCGAAGGTTAGGGAAACAATCCATACATCATGCAGTCTTGTCAAGTCTACTGTGCTGTTCCTGTTGATAATTCCCATATGCCCTGTTTTTATATATTTTTAAAGATTTTATTTATTTATTTATTTTTAGAGAGAGGGGAAGGGAGAGAGAAGGAGAGAAACATTAATGTGTGGTTGCCTCTTGTGTGCCCCCTACTGGGCGCCTGGCCCACAACCCAGGCGTGTGCCCTGACGGGAATGGAACCCAGGACCCCTTGGTTCACAGGCCGGCGCTCAATCCACTGAGCTACACCAGCCAGGGCTGTTTTTATATTTTTAATCCTCACTGTCTATGTTCCTTTATCATATTCTGCTGTTGTGACATCTTTATTTTTCCTATTCCATTTGCCTTTACTTTCTCAGTTTCTCAAGTAGCACAAAACTGTTTTTAATTGAAGGTAGTAACAGTAGCTTAATACTTGAAATCGACTTAAATGATTCATAGACAACCCTTAACTGTTTTTTAAGTGATTTCAAAAAAAAAATTTAAGTTGCCCTTAGCACGTCTCCAGAACATGTCCTAAGAACTACTGGTATTGATTCTGTAAGAACCTACGATAATGCTTGCTGTGCACAAGCAGAGGTGACCCCACTGTTTGATTCCAGGCGACAGCTATTTATACCTCACTGTGTGTCCTTTGCTTTGATCTAGATGTTTTTTCTACCCATTCCCGAAAGTAGTTCCACTCTAGCAAGCACAGCCATTGTTTCTCATCTTGTAAATCTGTAACAATCTATCATGCTCATACTCTAAATGAGAAGCAAAGGAGGAATATCCTTCTGGAAGAAGCTCAAACTGCTACCTAGGCGATAAGCCCACTTGTATCCGCTGGCGCCCTGTAAGACGAGCGAGCGGAGAGGCCAGCGCGGCTCTGGCTGGGCGCTCACGGCTTCTTGGGTCAGACCGCGAGGACCCGCTGCACTCGCGGGCAGCAAGGTGGGCTACAGATGCCCATCCGTCCTTTGGGTCCAGCGCCCCTGGGTGGCCCATGGTGTTCCAGATGCTGGCAACAGGGGTGTGACGCCTCTTAAAGGTGGTCTGTTGAAGAGACTCAAACATTCAATTATTTTCCTGTCTTATATTCTCTTTCTTAGAACCTTTATTGTGAACTCCTCCTGCCCCTGCCTGCAACAGATGTTTTAAAATGAAATAATTATTTTAACCCACTCATCCACACTTACATTGTTTCCACCAAAATTTACTTCATGTTTCAAATACTTTTATATAAACCTTAATAATAGGTTGTACTTTATATCACTGAAGGAAGGGACGATGCCTTACTATTCTTTTTTACTTCTCTGCAGTAAGAAATGCATCCTGAATTAAATCAAGTACTAAATAAGTACATCTTATCCAGACATTATTAAACAAGGTTTCGCTCCTTTGTTATTTCCTGCCCCAGAAAATAAAGACGTGGCAGTAAACTTGCCCTCGGGTAGGTCACATGACAGTAGGAGTCGGGCTGGGTTTACTGTACAAGCCAGTGCAGCGCCCTGCTATCCTGTTCACATGGAAGGGAAAGGGGCAGGAGCTTAATCTGACTTGGATACAACAAAAGAGCGATCTGAGGGAAAGATGTTTGGCTTGATTTTTGAAAGAGAAATTAGCCAAAAACATGGGAAGAGAAAGTGTCCACCAAAAAAGAATGAGAATGAACAAGTATTTCAGAAAAGGACGAAGCATACCAGGTGTCTGCAAGCAGTTTCGTGAGACTCTCGGGGGCATGGAGAGGGCACAGGATGGCGGTGAGTGTGGAGGCGGATGGTCCTCAGCCCAGTCAGGATATTGGGGAAGTTCTGCATTGCAGCCTGTCATGTGATTGTATCCTGTAGAAATCAAGTTCCCTCTCTTTTTTAGAAATTTCCCTTGTTCTGCCAAGTTGGCAGAGTCCACATGACATCCTGGTGGCCTCCAACTCCGTCTTGGTGCCCCGCGGTCTGTATGCGAACAACACGGGGGAATGGCATCTCTGGGAGGACACCCAGGCAGCTGGGCTTGGACAGCACCTGCTGAAGACATTTTTGGGACAGGGCATTTCAAAGCTGTCAAAGAGCCCAGCTTCAAAAGAGCCCAGCTTCAAAAGAGCCCAGCTGTGTGTCCTTGGGCCATTTGCTTACCCTCACTGTTTCCCCGCCTGTAGAACTGGGGTATATATAAAGTACCTTCATCATGGGCTTGTTGCAAAGATTCAGGATATCAATGTGTGTAAAGTACTTAGATCCTGGCACAAAACCAGCACCAGAAAGGCGCTCACGATTGCTGATTACCATTGCAGACGCAAGTTTCAGCCAGGACGTCTAGAAAAAAGACACATCCCTCTTGCACAGGACCCCAAAACAAGACAAGTGGATCTTTTTCCAGGGGTTGTGAGTCACTAAGAGCCACTGGTAACTCAGGTTTCTCCAGGTTAATGCCTGTCTCCCTTGCAGCTCAGCAGAGCCACCTGCTGCACACAAATTGTATACACACTTCCATAGGTGGACGGAAACCACTGACATGAAAGGGCAGACAGTAAAAAGAATAACATTTATGGCAAATTCAACGGTGAACTTCTTTAATATGTGTTCCTACAGTGAACAAAAGATGTCCACAAAAGACATCAAGAAGATACTTGATCGAAGGACAGGACCAGGCAGTCCCTAGAGAACAACCAGATATGATTTTTTTTTTCTTTTGCCTGCAAATTGAGAGAAAAATCAAACCTGCTGAAACCCAGTCCTGTCAAGGAGAGTGTGTCAAGGGCTCTTTATGTATGGCTGGAGCTTCAGAGATTATACAGTCCTTCCGGAGAGTACTTTAGCAGTCTGATTCAATTTAAGTTTTATATGTCTAAGTTTAACTTTGAACAAATAATACATTCTCACGGTTCAAAACGCAAGAAGTAAGAAAAGGATATGCACTGAAAATTCTCCTTCCCACCCCTCTGCTCCAGAAGCCCAGGTACCCCTACAGACAGCCCATGTGAGTGGTTTCTGGTGCAAACATTCAGAGGTATTTTTATGAACAACACAAACTGTACACATTCTTTTTACCCTTTCTTAGATAAAGTAGAGCATGTTGTAACTTGGAACATTGATTTTTTTTGCATCTTAGTGATTTTCCCCTACCATTTCATAAAGACTTTACTCTTTTTATTAATGAACCTATTTCTTTTCAGTCACAGTTTACATTCAATTCTATACCATACCAGTTTCAGATGTGCAGCAAAGTGGCCAGAAAACCGTGTACTTTAGTCTCCCCGCTGCCCCAAAAACCACCTGGCCCCACACCCTGTTATCTCGACAGTGCCGATGGCGTCCCCCCGCTGCAATCCACATCCTGTGGCTGTTCTGCAGCTGCAGATTTGGGCTGACCCCTTCGCCCAGCCCCCAGCCCCCAGCCCCCCTCCCCTCCGACAGCTGTCAGCCTGCTCTCTGTCCTATGAGTCTGTTCCTATTTTGATTTTTTTAATTTGTTCATTAGACTCCACATATAAAGTGAATTTATATGGTATTTGCCTTTCTCTGACTGGCATATTTCACTTAGCATAATACCCTCTAGGTCCATCCAGGCTGTTGCAGAAGGTAAACTTTCCTTCTGCTTTTTACGGCCAAGACTAGTATTCCATTATGTAAATATACCACGATTACTTATCCACTCATCTACTGATGGGCCCTCGGGTTGTTTCCAAATCTTGGCCATTGTAACTAGTACTGCGATGAACATAGGGATGCATATATTTTTGTGAATTAGTGTTTCAGGTTTCTTTGGTAAACAACGACGTTTGCCCGGAAAAAGTGCAGCCATTGTTAACATAACAAGAACAGTTTGCGTCACATCGACGTAACCTAGCAGCCAAGGAGAGGGGACTGGAATGAGCATGCGTGAACAGTGACAACTTCACTGTACTAGTCAGTGTGGGTGGTAGATGCCGTTGAGTGAGCATGTGCACTGTGTGGCTGTCACATTCAAAATGACTGAGCAAGTAGAGCTATGAACCTGCACTGAATTTTGTGTTAAGCTTGAACATTTCTCCACAAAAACAGAGGGCCACAGCTATGGGCAACTGGTCACTGGCAGCTTCATCACAAAAACGTGCCTGCTCATGCATCACATCACATTCAATTTTTTGGCAAAACATCAAATCACCCAGGTGACTCACTCCCTACAGCCCAGATTTGGCACCCTGAGACTTCTGGGTTTTTCCCAAACTAAAATCACCTTTGAAAGGGAAGAGATTTCAGACCATTAATGAGATTTAGGAAAATATGACATGGCAGCTCATGGCGACTGGGAAAACTGTCTTGAGGTCCCAAGGTGCCTACTTTGAAGGGGACTGAGGCGTCATTGTCCTATGAACAATGTTTCTTGTATCTTCTACTTTTCATATTACATGGCTGGGTACCTTCTGGACAGATCTCGTATTCCCAGAAGTGGAATCGCTGGGCCATAAGGCAGTTCCATTTTAATTCGCTGAGGAACGTCCACACTGTTTTCCATATTGGTTGAACCAATCTGCACTCCCACCAACAGTGGACTAGTTAGGATTCCTCTTTTTTTGTGGCTGAATATGAGCCCATTGCAGGTGTTATGGGTTGTGCTGAGCCCTCCCCCAAAGTTCGCATGTTGAGGTCTGAACCCCGAGCACCTTATTTAGAAAGAGGGTCATTGCAGACACAATTAGTTAAGATGAGTTAATACTTGGAGCAGGCCGAGCCCCCTAATCCAGTATGACTGGTGTCCTTATGAAAAGGGGAAATTTGGCCAGACAGGCGCAGAGGAACATTGTGTGAAGATGAAGACAGAGGTGAGGACGATGCACCCACAAGCCAAGCGATGACAGAGATTACCAGCAACCACCAGAAGGAGGCAAGAGGCAGGGAACACATTCTCTCCCAGAGTCCTCAGAGGGAACCAGGCCTGCTGCCACCTTGATCTTGGACCTCCAGCCTCCAGGATTGTGAGACAACAAATCTGTTATTTAAGCCCCTTGGTTTGTGGAACTTTGCTGTGGCGGGCCAAATTCACGTGGATGTACAATAAATATTTAACCACTTCCCTACTTTGGACTTTGGGCTTTTCTCTAATCTTTTACTTAGGGAAAAAAATACAGTGGTGAATAACTGTTTTGTGTTCCAGTTCATGAGTGCAAGACTACACTAGCGTGGCGAATTTCTAGAGCAGCATCGCTGCACAAAGGACGGGTGTGTGGTGAAGCACGTCCCTGGAGGCCGGCGCGGCTGCACGCCCTCCAGCAGGACAGGAGGGCTGCTCCCGTTTTCACCACCACCTGTTGTCAACCTTTTGGACTTTGGCCATGCTGATAAGAGAAAAATGGTATCTGTGCAGTTTGGGTTTGCATTTTTAAATTATGAGTCATGTATACTTTTCTGTGAACCCATTTATTTATTGGGTTGTTGGTTTTTCTTATGCATATCAGGGAAGTTTACCCTGTGTGATATTAGATGCAAATATTTTTTCCCAGTTAGTCATTTAAACTTGTACTTTTCTTATGGTGGTTTTACCACACAATATTTGGTTTTTATGTATTTGAACTGATTATGGTGGTGGAGGTGGCAGCAGCAGCAGCAGTGATGACTAGTGTGGGCATGTTTTACGTGTACGTCTTTGATACAGATGGAGTTTATCCTGGCAAAGGGCAGAGGTTTGAATGCAAACTTACATTTTCCTAAAGCTTCCCAGCTATCGTCACACCATTTCCATCACTGCTCTGAAATGCCACCTTAGCAGATACTAAATATCCATGACTATATAGAGCCATTTTTAGACTTTATGTCTCAGAACTATACCAGTTTAATTATAAATATGCTGTAATAGTGTCCCTCATCACACGTTTTTTTTTCCCCCAGGCATTTTCTAGCTAGAGACAGATGAATAAGAACCTGTCCGCTTTTCCACAAGAACTTTACAATTGACTGTGTGTTGCTAAAGAAGATTCTGTCGCTATTTTTCATTGGGATTGTCAACTGAAAATTAATATCAACTAGGTGTTTTATAACCACAAAGGACTTATTTAGGAAAAAGAAGGGTTGCAACCCAGTGCGTTCAGACGTGGCAAGCCCCGCACACACTGCCTGGCATGCCGAAATGGAGAGGTATCTATCCAAGGGAAGAGGAAATCAGGGGAGTGGGAAGTTAAAACCATGGGCTTTATTATAAGCCTGCATTTCTTCCTGTAGATGAGACTCCCATAAGCCCTAGCTGCTCCCACAGGCCCTCCGGACTCAATGTGATTTCATAAAGTTCTAGTTAGCTTTTGTCAGGGTCATTACAGCTCTAGAGAGAAATGACATTGTTCTAAAGCTGCGTCTTTTCATTCAGGTGAGCGATGCATCCAAGAGTCTTTCCATAAACTTAGTCTTTCGTGACCTCAGGAGTACTGTAACTTTTCTTCACATAGGCCTTTTGCATGTTTTAATTCCTGGGTATTTGGTCTTTTGCTTATTTGTTTCTACTGTAAATATAATATTTCTTTCTAGAATTCTAATTGTAGCATACACATAAAACTATGGGTTTCTGTATGTTAATTTTGAAACCACACCCCTTACAGAATTCTCTTACTGTTTAGCCTATTCCCAGAAATAAAATCTTTTATCTACAAATAGGATGGTGATACCCCTGCTTCCCAGCGTTTGTATCCTGCTTTCTTTTCCCTTACCCAGAGGTGCTGGACAATAATGGTAGCGATGGGTAGTGTCCAGTTCTCCACTCTGATTGCTTCCAATGTTTCTGGACTCTTCTTGTCAAGTAGTCCAAGGAAAAATTTTAAAAAGCTTTGCACACTATTATTTATTACAGCACTGATTTTTAAAAATCCTCACATGACGATATGTTTATTGATTTTAGAGAGCGTGGAAGGGAGAGAGATACATCAGTGTGAGAGACAAACATTACGAGTTGCCTCCCACGTGCACCCGGACGGGGGATCACCCAGCAGCCTGGGTGTGCGCCCTGACCAGGAATCAAAACCTTTCTCTTTTTAATACATTTGTTTTTTTAAAGATTTTTTATTTATTTCTTTTTATTTTTAGAGAGGGGAAGGGAGGGAGAGAAACATCAATGTGAGAGAGGAACATTGACTAGTTGCCTCTCATGCACGCCCCGACTGGGGACTGAACCTGCAACCCAGACACGTGCCCTGACTGGGAATCAAACTGGCAACCTTTTGCTTTGTGGGACAACCCCCAACCAACCAAGTCATGCTCGTCAGGACAGCACTGATCTTTAATAATAATAATAATAATAAAAGACTTAATTGGAATGAACTTCAATGATTAACAACAGAAGAAGAGTTAAGAAGATTGCAGTTCAATGGCATATCACAAATTGTAATAAAATAAAAAATGATCATGTATAATATTTATAAAAAACACTATATAAAAATTACAGATATAGTATGATTGCAACTATCTGAAAAAAATCTTCAAATTGGCAATAGAAAAGGAACGAGGTTTGCTAAGATGGTAACAGTGGTTGTCACTAGGTAACAGGATACAAGAGATTACTTTTTAAAATTTTCTTTTCCAAATTCTACATAATGAGCTGATATTATGCTATAGCAAAAGGAGGACATTTATTTTTAAAATTTGCAACCAAATTCAACAACTAAAAGTGGAGTCATAATTAAGCCCCTTTGGACATAGCGCATCAATCTGCACTTGAACTACCCCAAGGTGGGCAGATAAGCCCCAAAACGGGAGCAAACTGAGGACATGAAACCCAGCCATGGGTATGATTTCTGATTTTCCAGTAGATACATTGAAAGTAATAAGAAACAGGTGAAATTCATCTTAACAATGTATTTTATTAACCCCAAAGAGCCAAACAATTATCAACATAAAAATCAACATAGTTTTAAAGATTTTATACTCTTCCCAGTGAGCTTTGTAAATCCAATGTGGGTTTTACGTGTTCAGCACATCTCAATTCAGACTATAGCCACATTTCACGTGCTGGGTAGCCACGTGTGAGCAGTGGCTGCGCTATCAGAGAGTACAGGTCTAGGCAATCCTGATTTGTAGAGTTCCAGAAAGGTGGGAAAGGCGTGCACACATGCACACGTGTATGTATTTGTGTATGTGAGAGTGCAGACCCAAGAGCAAACAAAAGGTGCCCGGAGTATAGCAAGGATCATGGAGGAAAAAAATACCACCTAAAATAAAAATCACCTGAATTAAGATTATTTATTGCACTTGGGCATCCCAATGATTCCTTCCCTGTTCACACACTACCTTTTATAGAGGAGCAAAGTCTCCTAACTTGGACACAAATATATGTCCATCTTGCTGCAGAGAGGGGAAAACCCAGTCTTCTCCCTCCAGTGGTGGTCCACGGACCTTACACAGCAACCTTCATCCTGGAGTGTGAAATCTTCCGGAGGCTGTGAGGACCAGCGGAAGCAGCTTGGGCTGTGCTGCGCAGTGAGGCGGTCATTGTCACATGTGGCTGGCTATTTTAAGTTAAACATAATTAAAAATTCAGGTGCTCAGCCACACTAGCCAATTTTCTAATACCCAGTAGCTAACGGTCCAGACTTTCTGGGAGGTGCAGGGAGTTCTGGTGCCGAGCCAAATGTAGTCAAGGAGCCATTGCTGCGAGGGAAAACTTCTATTCCCTCTGTTTACCCAGCACCTGCATCTATGAAAAATGGAAAATCCGCATAGAATTGAGGGTGAATACTGACTGGCTCACTCCAGAGAAAAGTAAAATTCATTCAAGTAATTAAAATATTAAAAAATCCATCAGATTAAAAGTCGTGCTTCCACCCTGACTGCTGTGGCTCAGTGGGTTGGGCATCATCCAGCAAACCAGTTGCCAGTTTGATTCCCAGTCAGGGCACACACCTGGGTTGTGGGGCTGGACCCCAGTGGGGGCGTGAGAGGGGTGACGGATCCCTGTTTCTCTCTCATATGATGTTTCTCTCCCTCTCTGTCTCCTCCCTTCCCCCTCTCATATAAAATCTTTTTTTTTAAAGTGCTTCCAAAAAATTTCACATTTTGTGTAATCACTGACAGTAAAACTTTGAAATATGTTTATATAACTTTGCTAATGATCTAGAAAATAATTAACATCTGAGTGAGAAAAACTGTAATTTCTTTACAGACATGTATGCTAAGGTGAACAATAAAACTTAAAGCATTTTACATTAAGATAAAACCCAGTGATACATGTAGAATAAAATTTTAGATTAGGATAAAAATCCTGTGAGGGTCACAACATGAAAACTATAGGTTTAAGGGAGAAAAAAAAACACAAAAAGATGTAATATTTATGACTGTTAAAAGTGAATGGTGAGCATTGTATATGGAGAGTCAAGACAGGAAAGCAACCTAAATACCTATCATGGATGAATGTACAAAGAGAATGTAAGATAGATAGATATATATATATGAGAAATTCTGCCATTTGTGACAACATGGATGGACCTTGAAGGCATTATGCTAAGTGAAATAAGTCAGAAAAGGATAAATACCCTATGATCTCACTTATAGGTGGAATCTTAAACAGAAAAAATGCAAGGAAGAAAGGAAGGAAGGAGAAGTCTTAAAAAAGAAAAAAAAGAACTTAAGATACAGAGAACAGATTGGTGGTATGTGGTCCCCAGGAGTCCTGGGTATGGAATATACAGTCTGCCAACTATAGTTAATACTGTGTTGCATATTTGAAAGTTGCTAAGAGAATAAATTTTAAAAGTTCTCATCATAAGAGTATGTGTGTACTTCCAGCCAAGATGGAAGCATAGGTAGCTACATTTTGCCTCCTTGCACAAGCAAAAGAAGGACAACAAATTTAAAAACAAAAAATAACCAGAACTGCCAGAAAATCAAACTTAAGGAAGTCCAACAACCAAAGAGTTAAAGAAGAAACATCCATCCAGACTAGTTGGAGGGGTGGAGACGGGCAGCTGGGGCTGAGAGGACATGCGTCAAGGTGGCAGCTGGCAGACCGGGGGTCCCACATTTGCCTGCAGATAAACCGGGAGGAAGACCTGGGGAGTGAAACAGACCATGCAACCCAGGGTTCTGGCGTGGGAAAAGAAAGTCTCAAAACCTCTGGCTGTAAAAATCTGTGGGGGTTGGAGAAGCAGGAGAAGCTCCAGTCTCACAGGAGAGTTTGGTGGAGAGACCCACAGGGTCCCAGAACGTACACAACCCACCCATCCAGGAATCTGCACCAGAAGAGCCCAATTTGCTTGTGGGTAGCAGGGGAAGTGACTGAAATCCTGCCAAGAGCAGAGCAAGCAGCATTGTTCCCTCTCAGACCCCTCCCCCACAGCACCACAAAGCAGTGACATGGTTGCTCCATCCTGGAGAATACCCTTAGGCTCTGCCCCTTACAATGTAACAGGAACACCGAGACAAAGAAATATGGTCCAAATGAAAGAACAGATCAAAACTCTAAAAAAAGAACTAAGCAACAAGGAGATAGCCAACCTACAAGATGCAGAGTTCAAAACACTGGTAATCAGGATGCTCACAGAAATGGTTGAGTATAGTTGCAAAACAGAGGAAAAAGTGAAGACTATGCAAAGTGAAATAAAGAAAAGTATACAGGGAACCAACAGTGACAATGAGGCAAGAGATAGCATAGGAAAAACTGAGACTACACTGCTATTGCCGGCCCACATCTAGCATCCTGGTTGCCAGAAAATGCCTTTTAGCACTTAAGTAGAATGAAGAGCAAATCAAAGCAGGGAGGAAGAGGGAAATGCATCTCACCCACTAACTCAGCCGCCCTGAGCCTGGTCTGATAATATTGCCAGGTGTTCCAACATCACAAGAAACACTATGTTAGCAAGGAAAGAGAGAAGTCCTTGAAATTCTGTGCAGTGTAACCACTGTCTGGGAAAGGAAGCCTTGAAACTGCTTCCATCCCAAGGCATGGAATGCAGGAGAGGTTCTGCAATGCCCAAGGAAGGAGCCCATAAAACAACTCTGGTTAATTGTCCACCTCTGGCCACTATCTGTTTTACAAGGGAGTCCCTAATGCTTACAGAAAGAGCCCATAAATAACTTTTGGTTAATTGTCCCAACTTTAATTATCTGACTCCTGCCATGCATCTGTTTTACAACAAGATGAACAAATGGAGTCTAGAGCAAGATAAGGATTTGGGCTAACAGATCCCCCACACATGCCTAAGTTTGGGTAGTCACATCCTCCCCACCCGGAAAGCTGGCACTACTTTTACCCGTTAATCAATATGTAGCATTATTACTCCCATTCCGCCAACTATGAAAGTCCTCAAAACAAAGGACTCAGCTCTTGGTGCTCTTGGCATTCTGGGTATTCTTGGCTCTCTGGCCACCTGGTTTCAGGCCACCTGGGGGCTTGCCACACCAGTCTTCAGCTGTCCTCACTTTCGCCACCCTGCTTTGCCCTGAACGTCTGCCTTTCGCCCCCACCCCTACCTTAGCTAGGCCCATTCTCTTCCATGGGAATGGATCACTAATATCTCTGATTGCATGCTAATAGCTTTGCTGATCTGTAATTCTTTATGTGCGTCGGTAAGAAGAACCAGGTCTCTCCTGTCAATAAAGGGAAGGAAACTGGGGCTCAAATCAGCCATTTGGAGCACCAGGAAGAAAGAAACAATCAACCAGAACAGAATGAAGAAACAAGAATTCAAAAAAATGAGGAGAGGCTTAGGGACCTCTGGGACAACTTTAAACGTTCCAACATCCAAATCACTGGGTTGCCGCAAGGAGAAGAGGGAGAGCAAGACATTGAAAACTTATTTGAACAAACAATGAAGGAGAACTTCCCCAATCTGGCAAAGGAAACAGACTTCCAGGAAGTCCAGGAAGCTCGGAGAGTCCCAAAGAAGTTGGACCCAAGGAAGCACGCACCAAAGTGCATCATCATTACATTACCCAAGATTAAAGATAGGGAGAGAATCTTAAAAGCTGCAAGAGAAAAGGAGAGTTGCCTACAAGGGAGTTCCCATAAAACTCTCAGCTGATTTCTCCAAAGAAACCTTACAGGCAAGAAGGGGCTGGAAAGAAGTATTCAAAGTCATGAAAGCCAAGGACCTACTTCCAAGATTACTCTATCCAATAAAAGCTATCATTTAGAATGGAAGGGCAGATAAAGTGTTTCTCAGATAAGGTCAAGTTAAAGGAGTTCATCATCACCAAGCCCTTATTATATGAAATGTTAAAGAGACTTAACTAAGAAAAAAAAGATCAAAACTATGGAGAATAAAATGACAAACTCACAACTATCAACAACTGAACCTAAAAACAAAAACAAACTAAGCAAACAACTAGAACAAGAACAGGATCATAGAAATGAAGATCACATGGAGGGTAATCAGTGGGGAGGGGGAGAGGGGACGATGGAGGAAAAGGTACAGGGAATAAGAAGCATAAATGAGTAGATACAAAATAGACAGGGGGAGGTGAAGAATAGTGTAGGACATGGAGAAGACAAAGAACGTATATGTAGGACCCACGGACATGAACTAAGTGGGGAGGGGATGCTGGTGGGAGCGGGGTGCAGGGCAGAGGAGAATAAAGGGGAGAAAAAAATGGGACAACTGTAATAGCATAATCAATAAAATATACTTTAAAACAGAAAAACAGGAGTATGTGTGTATGTGTGGTGATGGATGTTAATTACTTACAGTGGTGATCATTTCACAATATATATTTGTATACAACAAATATTGAACCGTATTTTACACCTGAAACAATGTTATATATCAATTTATCTGAATTTTTAAAAAGCGGATGATAGTTAAACCACTGTGGACTTCGGCTCCATCAGATGCGTCTGAAAGAATGATAAGCAGTTTTATTTTTTTAATGTCAATATTAACAATATGCCAAAAAATATTTAATGTTAACTATAAAACAAAGATAGCTTTTCGAAGTCACTTTCGGCGAGAGTTCGGGAGCCAGCGCCCGGAATCACTGCGCAGAGGGTGCCGCCGCAGGGTCACTGGGCTCTGGTCCCAGGCGGCGACCGCAGGGCCCACCCGGCCACCCAGCTGTGGCAGGCGGAAGGGTCCCCACAGTCCCCGCGTCCTCACATTGTAGCGCGTTCTGTATTTAGGGACATAGGTTGTTAGATGTTTATTCTACCTAGGCACTCATCTGCTTTCTTGTCGGCCCCACGGCGGAAGGTAACGGCCACGAACGAGAGCAGGCTCGCCGACAGGCCCTCCGCCGCACTCGCGCGCACGCCACCGGCCAGCACGTAATAAACAGTGCGGCCATGACCCACCTTACCAGAGCACTGCGCCTCACGTGCCCGAACGGACGGGTTACCACAGAGTCAGTCCTCCAGACTCCCAGAGAGAACTCGGAAGTGCCCCGGAGCCGGCGCGGGTTCTTCCGGCCGGGCCGTCCGCGCTTTTGTCCCGCTGGCGGCTGGACTCCCGCGGCGCCGCCTCAGCCAGTACGTGAGTACGCGGCCGCCCGCGCTCCCGCCCCCGGCCCTCTCCTGACACGCCTTTCCCTCCTGAGCGGGTCCTGGCTGCCCCCTGGGTCGCGGGCGGGATCTGGGAGGAAGCGCCCCCCTTCCTCATACACCTCGGAGGGGAAGAGGGGAGGGAAGATCACGGGCTGGCCGAGGGGTGTGGGGCGCCCCTGGAACACTCCGGACTCCCTGCCAGCCCCGGCTGCGGCCGTTCGCCCGGCCAGCGGCGGTTTGGGGCGGCCTGCAGCCCAGAGGAACGCCCCGCCCTCGTGTTTCTCAACTCTTCGAGGCTGTCTCCGGCGGGAGGGAGTCGTGAAAATTAGCGCTTTAAAACGCCGCCCTCCCGCCCCGGTCGTGCCCTGGCTGCAGTTAAGTTTGGCCCTGGGCCGTGGGAGTGAATACGAGCGTTAGAGGGACCCCTAGGGGTGATGAGATTCGTCCTCCCTTCCCCCCTTCCCCCCAACCCTCTTTTTTTTTTTTTTTTAAACCTTTTCGCGGAGGGATGATTTGGAGACGCCCGGCGCAGGTGCGGATCAAGGCCCCGGGGAGGTGTTTCCCGGCCCCTTGCCTGGGGAGCGCACCTGTGCACAGGCAGGGGCGCGCCGGGAGAAGGCGGCCTGCCGCGGGCTCCGCAAACTAGGAGTAACCTGGGCTTAAGGCCGAGGAGGCTCTGAACGCGGCGACAGCCCACGGGAACCCAGGCGGTGGCATGTAAAAGATGACGGGTGCCAGGGCTGCGTGTGCGGCTCTAAGACGCTTGGACTAAGCCACTAGACGTGTTTTTAGAAGCAAAGGTTTTTGTTTTTTTTTAATGTTTAATCTGTAATATATCATATGGTTCAGCTATTTAAAATATTAAAAAGCTAGCAGACAGGTTTCTTCTTGTGCACCCATCTTGCTACGCTTCACCTCATTAGATAATCACATTCAGTTTGAGTGTATCCTTCCAGAGTTTATGCAAATACTGGCAGACGTGAAGGTAGTTAGTTCCCCTTTTTTCCACACAGGTGGTAGGTCACTCTTCAGTGTTCTGCCCGTTGCAGCTTTCACTTAATCTATCTTAGAGATCATCAGAACACAAAGAACTTGTTTTGTTTTGTTTTTGTTTTGGGATTTTTGTGTGTTTTTTTTTTTTAATAGCGTTGTGGTATTGGATTAACCATCATTTGAATGTTTCAGATGTTCCATAATTTTTTAGATCTAGTCAGGGACTTTTTGGTTCTTCTCAATTTTTATTACCTCGTATTGTGGCGCTTTCAGTGATGTACTAGGGCATATCCAAGCAAGACTTTTTAAAGAAGTGAATAAACAATAAATTTTGTTTTACATCAGTTAAGCCAGTTATTGATATTGTTAAATATACCAAATCATTGTTATAACTCATGTAGCATTTAAAGAACAAAACCAAGTAGTTTCTCTCTCCTGAGACTTGTGTTTATGAAGTTTAGCCTTCCAGTAGCCTAATAAACTAATTCTGTTAACGACTTTTTTCAAGCAAGTCTTTGCTCCTTTAGCTTCAGAAAATCTCTCAGCCTCCCTTTCAGAATTTCTTTTGCTTAACTTACTACCAAGGCTAACTACAAATTTCTTCTCCACTACCAGGTATGAGAATGTCCTGTTTCATGTTTTGCTTTGAGGGAAAATCCCCTTGAATCCTTATTTCCACTTTTAAGCAATAGAATCATTTCATACTGTCCACTATCCTGATATTCATAAACTATAAATACAGTAATAACTAAAGCACAAACCATATTTCTCACTTCCCGTCTCCATATCACTTCTCATTTATCCCAGCTCCTCCCCTCACTTTCTAAGTATTCTTCCTTCTGAATTGGTAAGCATTTTCTGCTTACTGTCCATCTTTTCTCTGAAGAGAGAAGAGATGGCTTGGTCACCTGCAAAGGCAAGTACAATATCCAAGAACTTAAGATACGGAATCCAGATATGACCTGTGGAATATGGTTGGTACTCTGGCATGTTGCACTTTTGCTTGCTGCAGGAAGTGGTTAATAGGCAGCAATTTATACCAGAGATAGCCACAGTTGCTCTCTAGTGAGTTGTCCAGGCTCTGGAGAAGTGGCTCCTGACTCTAGGGCAAGAATTAAGGGCAGGTTCATACTATCTGCATGAGCTTTTCTAGGCGTTGGTAGAACATGAACAAGTGCAGAGCTACCCAGAGGTGGTGGGTCATGTACGATTTGTAAGGAATGGATGGCTTTCTGTGGCTGACACTTGACAAGTAACCAGGCGACTGGGTCATGCTCCTTGTTAAGAACTGGTTAGAGGAGTTTCCAGTCCGGCCTTTAGAATTTTGAAGAAATTAAAGCCTTTCTTGCCCTTTGTACTCAGGACTTGTGCTTTCGGAGTGACTCTTATCTTGTGTCGTGGCAGAAACGTGGCTCAGCCACTATGTCACCTGTCTTGAGTGAATTATAATCTCCCAGGCTCCAGGGCTTAATGCTCTATCCCCTCACTCCACAACTATTATCAGTGACCTTTCTCTTTTCTCTTAATTTTTTATTGTGAAAAAATTTAAACATGCAGGAAAGTAGAATAGTACAATGAACTGCATACACCCATAGCTTAGTTAACAGTTGTCAACATTCTGCTACATTTGTTTCACCTTTCTCTTTTTATTTTTGATTTGTTGAAATATTTTAAAGGAAATTCTAGACATCATGCCATTTTACCCTAGCATACTTCAATTTATAAAAAAGAAAAGAAAGGACACTTTAACAGCTAAAATGCCATTATCACACTATCCTAAATTAACTCTGATTCCTTGATATTATCTAACAGGTTGACAAACTGCTAAGCCTGTGGTCTGTTTTTGTGTGGCCTACATGGTGTTTACATTTAAAAAAAAAAAACTTTCTTAAAGATTTTATTTATTTTTAGACAGAGGGATAGAAGGAGAGAAGCATCAATGTGTGGTTGCCTCTTGCACACCCCCTACTGGGGACCTCACCCTCAATCCAGGCATGTGCCCTGGCTGGGAATCGAACCAGCAACACTTTGGTTCACAGGCAGCCTCTCAATCTACTGAGCCACACCAGCCAGGGCGCTTTTTTACATTTTTGAAGGGATAGTGAAAAGCGGATTAAAAAAATAAGTGACAGTCCTGGCTGGATGGCTCAGTTGGTTAGAGCATCATTGTGTATACCAAAAGGTCAACGGTTCGATTCCTGGTCAGGGCACATACCTAAGTTGTGTGTTTGATCCCTGGTTGGGGCACATATAGGAGGCAGCAACTAATCGATATTTTTCACACTGATTTTTTCTCATCCTCCCTCTCTAAAATCAATAAAAAACATATCCTCTAGTGGGGATTAAACAAATAATAAATAAATAATAACAGAATGGAATGTGGCCCACAAAATCGACAATATTTTCTGTCTAGTTCTTTATGGAAAAGTTTACCAACTCCTGATTTAATGGAGTAAGTGCTCATCTAAAATGTATGTCTGAGTTTGCTAGTCTGCCTAAAACTCCTTAGGATCTAATCAGGATTCCTTAGTATGATGGGCAGCCCTTGTTTTTGCCCACCTGTCCAGTTGTGCCTGTGCCCTCTGCACCAGCTGTCCCAAGGGTGGTAAACACTCCCTTTACTCTAGTTCTTCCCTCTGCTGAAACTACTCATTTCCCGAAGCTCTTCCTAGTCCTTCAAAACAGCTCTGTCCCTCTCGCCTCTTCCCTCCTCTGTGATCTATGCCCTGTGTATGCCTCTGCCATTTTTATCATGTGTTAATTATTTCCCTGCCAGACTCACCTAATCTGCCAGCTCCTTGATGGCAGGGTCTTGTCTTATCCACCTGCATCCCCAGGACTAGCCCAGTGCGTAGAGCAAAAACTGGAGATAGATTATAGTCTAAGTTCCTTGGGCAGCACTCAGCCTCAGAGGTAACATACCAGAATGCATCTTCAGTATTGTTTATAAGAATAATAATATTTTATTACATTCTCTTCATTGCCTTTGCATTTTAGTAGCTTAGTCCATTCAGGCCACTATAATAAAATACCACAGGTTTAGTGGCTTATAAACAACAGAAATTTATTTCTCAAGATCACCAAGGGATCTCTGTGGGGTCTCTTATAAGAGCACTAATCCCATTCATGAGGACTCCACCCTCATGTCCGAAGTACCTCCCAAAGGCTTCCCTCTTAATGCCTTCATCTTTCGGGGTCAGATTTCAACATAGGAACTTTGGAATACACAAACATTCAAGCCATAGTGGCAGCGTTTACTTTAGTGCTAGTTTTATATGTCTTGATGCTTTTCTGGCTGTGTTTTTGGCCTTTCTTAGTCTCAGTATTGAATACTATGAATCTCATTACTAACCATCTTTTTTCAGTGGAGATGCCCATTTATATTGATCTGTTTTGATTTTAGCCATTAAGAGGATTGGGTGCCCTTCGTTGGGTGCTGGAACACTGTGCTCCCACCCAAACAGAGGAGGTTAGGTAGGGCCGAAACAAGGAGACTGCAGCATTCTGCCTAGGTCACAGAGGTAAGCACTGAGGTCACTGTGACCACGCACAGCAGGCCAGTCAGTAGCCAGTCGGATGGAGGAACCCCAGAGGACGTGAAGGGGACTAAGAACTGATCTGCCAGAGAGAGTCAAGAGAAAGGCCCATCGGACCTGAGGACCAGCGTGCAGCGGTGCACGGGATTACTTCACGTGGCCCGTTTGGTGTCTCACAAGTCACTCCAGGTAGCTGCATGCAAAAGGCTTCAAGTGCCACACTAAGTAGCCTGAGAAGATTTGGCATTGGGGAATGACCAGGTGGGCATGGCCCAAATCTCTTGGCAGCTGTTGGAGGAAGAAGTGGATGGGGTAAGAATGAAGATGGGGACACCACAGCAGAAGTTCAGAAGGGAATTTGGGAGGGCCGAAACTAAGGGCTTAGCAGTGGGAATGGAGTTGGAGTGGGGACTTGAGAACTGTGTAAGCAGTAAAATCAGTTGGTCTTAGGGGCTCTTTCAGAGAGAAAGAGAAGAGTCCACTTTTGATTTAGGCAGACAGGGAGGACAGAGGTGTTTATGACGGTCTGTAATTGAAGAGAGGGGTCTGTACCAGAGATGAGGCCCTGTGCGATGGCTTGTAGGAGTGATAGGAGCCATGCATACAGAAGGAGCTGCTCTGGAGGAGTCTGTAGAGTCAGGAGAGGAAAGGTCCTATAATGGAACGGGACCACGAACATCCAAGGGACAGCGGGCTAGGGAGTCGGCACCAGGCCTGGGAGAAGCTAATGCAGCGTGGTCTGAGTGGAAGAAATCAGACTGAGTAGGCAAGGCACGGGGTGAGATGGGTATGTGAAGATCACTTCCTCAAGACACAGCTGTGAACAGGAGGCAAGACGGAGAAAGCAGTACCTGATGGGAAAGATGGAATTTAAATCTACTATTTGACATTTTAAAAAACTTTTATTTGCAAATACTGTCAAATATATAGAAAATTTCAAGAATAAGAATAGTAAAGAGACTTCCTTCATCAGTAGTTAATATTTCATTTTCTTTTCTCTCATACATATATATTTTTCCCTAAACCATGTATCATGGCCCTTTACCCCTTCACTATATATTTAGTAAGGATAGGGATATTCATTTAAATAACTGCAGTACAACTGTCAACTTCAGTAAATTTAAAGTTGACATTACTTTTGTCGAACCAAACATATTCCAGTTTTGTCAGTTGACATAATTATTTTTTTATAACAGTTTTTCCCTGCAGTACAGATATACTCCAGGTCATGTATTGAATTTAGTAGTCAGGTTTCTTTAATCTTTAATCAGGAACACTTCTATAGCTTTTTTTTTTTTTTTTTGTCTTTTATGAAAACGATATATTTGAAGAGTACAGATACCTTTTAGTGGAACATTTCTTCATTTTGGATATACCTGATGTTTCCTTGTGATTCAGTTCAGGTAGTGCATTCTCATAGGTGATGTATCCTTCTCAGAATGTCACTTATGGAAGCACGTGATGTCCATCTGCCCCCCTCCCTTGGTGATACTGTACCAATTTACAGCACTTGACCAAGGCATCCTCTGATTTCTCCATTGCGTAATTACTATTTTTTTCCCTTGCAATCTTTGGGGGAATGTTTGTACTGCTTCTTGTCAAAATTTCCCTTAGATGTAGAATCCATGGACAATTCTCTTCTGATTTACTCTTTGCTCTAAAAGTTGAAGAAGCTGATTTTGTTCTTTCCAACTCTACTGCTCTCTCCACATTTACTACCTGGCCCTGGCATTCTGCTGAAGGCAAGAGGCCTCCCTTTCTCCCGTTTGTATCTGCATGGACTTACTAAATCCTATTTTCAATGGTTTATAATTCATTACTGTACTTAATTGTTTTTTTCCTGAGAAATTGAAAGAGAGTTTATTCTGATAGGATTTACAAATCGGGAAACATAGCCTTCAGTATAAACCAAAGACATACTCCAAGTAGGGAGAATGGAACAGGGATTTTGAAGATGCATGTTGCAAGGGGATGACAATCAAAGAGATGGGTTGCTGGGGAACAGGTTCACAAATGTACATCATTCATTTTCTGATTGGTGGGGTCAACTGGACTTTTCAATGTTCAGGTGACCCAATGGTTAGCAGGTGGAGTTGTGAGATAAGAGGAATGAGCAATATGAGGGGGCACCTAAAAAACACCCAGAATTTATTTTTAAAATTGTGTATTTATTCTAACATGTTTAAACTTCAGTCACCTTCAAAGTACTCTCCATTTGATGCAGTACACCTATGAGACTTTTTTCCCACTGGTCAAAACAGTTTTTGAACTTACCGATTTTGATGTCTTTTAGTGCTTCTGCTATTTTTTGTTTCACCTCTTCCACATCAGCAAAATGTTTCCCTTTAAGGGCTTTTTTCATCCAGGGAAACAACAAAAAGAAGTCACTCAGGGTGAGATCAGGTGAATAGGGAGGGCAGGGCACAGGTGTCATGCTGTTTTTGGTCAAAAACCCAACACTCAGCAGGGTGCGGGCAGGTGCACTTGTAAACTGTACTTAATTATGGACCCTGAATTGGGTACTCAAACTGGATCTTGTGGTCTTGTGACATGCCCCCATGGTTTCTGAGCAACTCCTTACTTGCTGGTATAATAAGACACCCAGCTCATTTGGTATGTATTCTTTCCCAGTGTGGAATCCATCTGGTTCCTTTTAGTAAAAGTGGTAATAGAGACTGAGAACAGGGTGCTAGATGGGCTCATTACCACTGAGGTGTTTTTGCTCTTTGGCAGACAGAGCTAGGAAATACACACACACACACACACACACACACATATATATGAATGTACATACATTTATATATGTGCATGCACACGTATAAGTTAGAAATCATGCATTAACACCAATACCTCCATTTCACCCCACAGTATTCTTTCTTGCCTTCCCATATTCTGTATTTTTACGTCTCTTATTCCCTCCAGGAGAGCCCTGACTCAAAGCTAAACACATTTGATCAGTCCCATAACACACCTAAAATTGTTCCAATATTACTTTGCCCATACCATCATAGAAAACAAATCTGCTAAAAAGAGTCCTTTGTTTGCAGCTCTTCCCCACTGCCCCTCCAGCCTTCCCTTAAACTGAGAGTATACAGCATATAGTCACATGTTACGTATGTAAGTTATATGGGTTAGCTCTTTGTTTATTTTGTTTTCTTTCTGTGGTTGTGATATTCATGAGAAACACAAATGAATTCCTTTTCATTTGCTTTCTGGTATAGTGGCTTTCCCCCTTCCCATTCTCACTGATAAAATTTTATTCTTCAAATCTAGAGAACTTACCATGTTTCAATAAGTAAAAACTATACAAAAGCTGTATACAGCTGCTCCATTCTCCCACCCTTTATAGGTGATGTCCTTCACTGTTTTCTGCTTTCTGTCATTACTGTAAAAATAAGCAGATATGTGGTTGTTTTCTTATTTTTCTCACACAAAATGTAGCATATATGCTTTTTTACTTTACAGTATATCCTTGAAATTGCTCCCTGTCAATCAATTTATAAAGATGTTCCTCAGTCTTTTGTAGTACTCCATTGTGTTTATGTACCATAGCTTATTCATTCACTCTTCTGTGTGTAGTCTTTAGGTGGTTCTCCAGATTGTGTAGTTGCATATAATGCTGCAGTGAATAACCGTGCATATGTACTTTTATATTTTTGGAAGTGTATCTTCAGTATAAATTCCTGGATGGAATTTCTGGATTGACGTGTACTGCATACATACTAATGTTTGATACTGGCAAATTCCCCTCAACAGAGGTAATGCCAGTTTGAATTCCCAGCAGTGTATGAGTGCCTGTTTCCCCCACAGCCTCACCAGCCAAATAGATTGTCAAGCTCTTGAGTATTTGCCAATAAATATTCAAGACAGGTCAGAATTGGTATTTTAGTCTAGTTCTTATTTGTATTTCTCTTACTATGAGTGAAATTGAAAATATGTTTAAGGAACATTTAAATATTTCCTTTGCATCTTTTGTCCATTTTTTTCTGTAGGAGTTTTGTAGTCTACTTTCCTTACATTTTGAAAATTCTTTATATTTAAGGATGTTAGCCTTTATATATACTGTAAATGTTTTATTCCACTTTGCCATTCATTTCTTGATTTTGCTTATGGTGTTTTGACATGCAATTTATATAGTCAAAAATACCAAACTTTTATTTCATTTGGGTCATAGTTAGAAAGCTCTCTTTATAAACCCAAGTTAGAGGCACTCACCCATATTTTGTTCTAGTATTTGTGTAGTTTCACTCTTTTATATTTAGAGCTCTTTTCATTTGGAGCTTATTCCTGTGTATGGTGTAAAAGAATGGATCTAATTTTGTCTTTTTCCAGATGGCTTTATAGTTGCTCTAACACTAATAAAAAGTTCATCTTTGCCCCAGTAATTTGATATACTATCTTTATCACATATTTGATTTCTTTTTGTAACTAGGACTATTTCTAGACTTTATATTCTATTCCATGCGTCTGTCAGCTGAACCAGTACCACATTGTTTTGGTTGTAGAGGTTTGGTGGCATGCTTTAAACCTTTTTTTTTTTTTTTAAGAAAATCCTCACCCAAGGATATGTTTATTGATTTCAGACAGAATGAAAAAAAATCCATGTGAGAAACATCGATTGGTTGCTTCCATTTGTGCCCCAACAGAGGTTTGAACCTGCAGCCTAGGTATGTGCCCTAACCGAAGATTGAAGCCACAACCTTTTGATGTACAGGACTATGCTCCAACCAGCCAAGCCACCTGGCTAGGGCTGTGGTATACCTTAATATCTAGCATGGCTTGTCTCCCCTAATGGCTTTTCCTTTTCTGTTTTTCCCTCTAGCAGTTTTTGTGTATTTATTTTAGGGGATTTGATTTTCTCTCTGTAGCAATGTAGAGGCCAAAGGAACTAGATGGAGCAGAGTCCCTGCCGTATGTGGAAGCAGGATTCAAAGCACAGATAAAATGTGTGTTGCTGCTTATGGTTCTGGAATTTCACTGCTCACCCAGTGACATGGACTGTTCTGCCCAACGTGGTAAAGAAACAGAGCAAGGAATGAGACCGAGCCACCATGCGTCAGTGACCTCTGAAGATCTCTTACCTAATATCTCTTGTCATTTTGTGAAGCTTTCTCAACTGAACCACTTTTTGGTTTAATGTCTGCTGAGTGGTGCTTTGTTTTACTGTCCTAGTGACATTCTAAGTTCTTAACTTCTCCTTTTCGGTAAATTTTAATTGAGTCCTTCATTACAGTTCCATAAACGTAGGTTGGATTGTGTTGTCCTTCATACATACCCACTCCAAAATAGATATCTTACTTTTTTTGCCTCTGCTCCCTCCTAACATTTACATGTAGAGTTTCTAAGTAGGATTGACAAGAATTCCAGAGTACTGACCGAAGAGAGTCTGATACCCAGGGTAAGAGGAGAGATCCATATTTTAACTAAGTCTAATCACAAATGTCTAATTGTCTAAGGTTGAGAATAAGGAATTTAGAACTCCTTCTTGTGTCCTTAGGAATCAGTTTGTCAATAGATGGATACTGATAGAGTGCATCTGTGTAGAGTACTTTCACAGGGACAAAGTGACCCTGCCTGGCTCCTAAACTCCTTTGGAAAGGAGTTTACCTTTCCCGAGTCCTGCACCTTATCTTCAGTTTTAACCATGATCCAGTAACCTGACCTTGAATAAATAACAATAATAATAGCATATAGCACTCACCAAGTGACTCACATTGTTCTCAACACTTTACACGTGTTGTCATTTAATATTCACAGCAGTCCTGTTGACCTCACTGTACAGATGAGGGAACTGTGGCACAAGAAGGTTGAATAACCTTCTCAAGGCCACATAACTAGGTATTTCAAAGGTATTTCAACTTAGAATTATTTCCTTTGCCTGATGATTTGTGTTTTTGTTTTTGGTATTTGATATTCTCTGACTGTAGTTAACCTGTTCCTGAAGTAGGATTGAAAGTCTCTTTGCCTGGCAGGCTGGAGTGTCCTGTCTTATATTCGAGTTCCCCCCGATTGCCCAACTAGCCACTTTCCAGGGTTAGAGTCTTCCTTGGAGGGGAAGTCCAGGAGGCCAAACCAGCAGGCTTGTTTTCTTTATCATCCCTGACATGACTATTCTCGTGATTTTATAACCTCCTCCCAAATACTTCCACCCACGCACTGATTTCTCCTCATCTTCAGTTTTGCCTCTCTTCTGCTGATTGTCTTCTTAACTTTTGTTAATCTGTCTCCTCAGAGATTTCTTCTGTCCTCTGTTTTTCCATTACTTGGTGGCATTTTTAAAAAAACTGATCGATGTTGGCCTTGGTTCTGTACATCATTTCAACTTACCCTCATGCTAAGCTGTTATGCAAGAATAGAAAAGCTCTCTGTTTTGTTGAAAATCCAGGGCTGTCACATTTTAACAGCCCCAAGGGGGGCAGAAATGTTGGCATGCCCACCATCGTATCTCAGCATTTAAAAGTGATACCTATCACACAACATGTAGTTAGTAAATACCTGACTGAATGAGTGAATTTGGATATAATTCTTCAACTTTCTTCTAAACAGAGTGAACAAGTATCTTTTTTTTTTTTTTTTTTTTTTTTTTGGTTTAGTGTCACATTTCAAGACGAGGGGCACTGAGGATGAGGAATCAACGGAAAAGTGTGAAAATGTTGGAAATGCAGAAACTCTGTGGCTAAAAGTGGAAGGTCTTCACAAGGAGTATGTACAGGAATCTGAGGTTGATGAAACTTGTGATTGGGATAGCAAGATAGAGAACCAATTGGAAAAGCCTGAGGGAAAAAGAATGAAAGAAGACAAAAGTGGCGTCACGGAAAAGATTGGAAAAACCAAAAACACAGCAAATATAAAGACAGAACAGGAAGAAGACAAGGCATCTGAGAAAAGCTTACATCTGAGTTCAAAGCACATCACACACCAGACCATCCCTGTAGAACAGAAAAACAGCGAACAAGGCAAATGTGTGGAGAATGTTAATGGCAACCTTCATCCCCATCTGAACCAGAAAACCAGTGCTGTTAAGAAGTCCCATAAATGTGATGAGTGTGGGAAATCCTTCAAATATAATTCCCGCCTCGTTCAACATAAAATTATGCACAGTGGGGAAAAACGCTATGAGTGCAGTGACTGTGGAGGGACATTTCGGAGCAGCTCCAGCCTTCGAGTTCACAAGCGAATCCATACTGGGGAGAAGCCGTATAAGTGTGAGGAATGTGGGAAAGCCTATATGTCCTACTCCAGCCTTATAAACCATAAAAGCACCCACTCTGGGGAAAAGAACTGTAAATGTGATGAATGTGGAAAATCTTTCAATTACAGCTCTGTTTTAGACCAGCATAAGAGGATCCACACTGGGGAGAAGCCCTATGAATGTGGCGAGTGTGGGAAGGCCTTCAGGAACAGCTCTGGTCTCAGAGTACACAAAAGGATCCATACAGGGGAGAAGCCCTATGAATGTGACATCTGTGGGAAAACCTTCAGTAATAGCTCTGGCCTTAGGGTTCACAAAAGGATCCACACAGGTGAAAAGCCCTATGAATGTGATGAGTGTGGGAAGGCCTTCATTACTTGCAGAACACTCCTAAACCATAAAAGCATCCACTTTGGAGATAAACCTTACAAATGTGATGAGTGTGAAAAATCATTTAATTATAGCTCTCTCCTCATTCAGCATAAAGTCATCCACACTGGAGAGAAACCTTATGAATGTGATGAATGTGGGAAGGCCTTCAGGAATAGCTCAGGCCTTATTGTGCATAAAAGGATCCACACAGGAGAGAAACCTTACAAGTGTGATGTCTGTGGCAAAGCGTTCAGCTATAGCTCAGGCCTTGCAGTCCATAAAAGCATTCACCCTGGGAAGAAAGCTCATGAATGTAAGGAGTGTGGAAAATCCTTCAGCTACAACTCACTTCTTCTTCAACATAAGACCATTCACACTGGAGAGAGACCTTATGTATGTGATGTGTGTGGGAAAACCTTCAGAAACAATTCAGGTCTCAAAGTCCACAGGAGGCTCCACACTGGGGAAAAACCATACAAATGTGATGTGTGTGGGAAAGCCTATATCTCACGTTCTAGCCTTAAAAACCACAAAGGAATCCATCTTGGGGAGAAGCCCTATAAATGTAGCTATTGTGAGAAATCCTTCAATTATAGTTCTGCCCTTGAACAACATAAAAGGATTCATACAAGGGAAAAACCTTTTGGGTGTGATGAGTGTGGAAAAGCCTTCAGAAATAATTCAGGTCTTAAAGTACATAAACGAATCCACACTGGGGAGAGACCTTACAAATGTGAGGAATGTGGGAAAGCCTACATCTCACTCTCAAGCCTTATAAATCATAAAAGTGTACACCCTGGGGAAAAGCCCTATAAGTGTGAGGAGTGTGAAAAAGCCTTTATCACATACCGAACCCTTATAAACCACAAAAAAATTCATCTTGGGGAGAAGCCCTACAAATGCGATGTGTGTGAAAAATCTTTTAATTACACCTCACTCCTTTCTCAACACAAAAGGGTTCACACTAGAGAGAAGCCCTATGAATGTGACAGGTGTGAGAAGGTTTTCAGAAACAACTCGAGCCTTAAAGTGCATAAAAGAATTCATACTGGGGAGAAACCCTATGAATGTGATGTGTGTGGAAAAGCCTACATCTCACACTCAAGCCTTATTAACCATAAAAGTACTCACCCTGGCAAGACACCCTATACGTGTGATGAATGTGGAAAAGCGTTTTTCTCAAGCAGAACTCTTATAAGCCATAAAAGAGTCCATCTTGGGGAGAAACCTTTTAAATGTGCCGAGTGTGGGAAATCTTTCAGTTACAGCTCACTCCTTTCTCAACACAAGAGGATCCACACAGGGGAGAAACCCTATGTATGTGATAGGTGTGGGAAGGCATTCCGGAACAGCTCAGGCCTCACAGTGCATAAAAGGATCCACACAGGCGAGAAACCCTACGAATGTGATGAGTGTGGGAAAGCATACATCTCACACTCAAGTCTTATCAACCATAAAAGCATCCACCGTGGTCAGCAGCCCTATAATTGTGAGTGTGGGAAGTCCTTCAATTATAGATCGGTCCTTGACCAACACAAAAGGATCCACACTGGAAAGAAGCCATACCGGTGTATTGAGTGTGGGAAGACTTTTAATACCAGGTCAGATCTTACCAAGCATAAAAGAATCCATACAGGAGAGGAATCTTTAAATGTGCCAAACGTGGGAAGTTATAGTGGCACAACACAAAAGAGAACTCATGAGAGTGGGAATATTCTGGATGGGACCAGGATGAGCTTGTCTCTGTAGGAGGCAGAGCATACCAAGTCTCAAAGAACTCAAATGGAAGAAAAACCTTATGAATGTAAGAATATCTGAGGTCCTTGTTCGTGGCTTATAATTTACATAATACAAATGAAACCATGAGTAATCATATCTGTGCTTCAAGGAAGCCTCCAGTGTCAAGGTAGTTGAGCCTTTGTGGAATATAAAATAGATTATACTGGGGATAAAACCTACCAAAATGATAGAATGTTAAAATAAAACCTTTAAAATAACACATGGGTAAGGAAAGGATTTCAGTCAGAAGTCACACAGTCAACATTAGGACATTCATATTTGGGTAAATTCTGTGCATCTGAATGTAGGACATTCAGGTATCCCTTTGAGTCCCAGTTATACATTGATCAGTGGAAATAACCCAAGAAGGGCCTTCAGCAGGCAAATTCAGGGAGAGATAGGCTTCAGGGAATATAAATCTATTTAATAGTAGTGCTCATGAAGTAAAAGCTTTATTATATAATTTAATGGTTTGGAGCGAGGTGATGACAAATTCTGAAACAAAATGAGTTTGGTTGTAGGGAAATTTTAAAAGTATAGACATAAACTAACAGGAGATATGAGTCACTCCAAAAAAAAAATGCAGGTCAATTGTACTATACTGTTGTGATAATGTGATACGCTAGTTGAGTGGGTGAAACAAAAAATTTCAAATGAATCCCCTCAATGAATGATAAATGTATGGTGAGTGAAAACCTCACACATTATACTGCAAATAAAAGGTTCTACCATGAAGAGAAGAAATACAGCACACTCAGCAACTAAGGGAACATGTTTTCGATATGATTTTGCACAGAAAGAACTAATTCAGGGATTAGTTCTATAAATAGGAATGCTGAGGAAGGCATTTTATTGCAGGAGTTAAAAAGCTAAGTAACTATCAATAATTGAGGGGTAGGAGGAAACTCCTGCTTAATCCTGTTAAGTGATAGATTGTTTTGGACTGTGTTATTGTAATGATTCCATGCACTACATGTGTGCATTGTTGGTTGTAAAATGTCCTGAATATATTGTTAAGGGCTCACTCTCTCTTGGCCATGAAGAACCAGATAGTTGTGGCAAGGTAAGGTGGATCTCCAATAAAGAAAATTCCTCAAAAGTAAACAGGCTGTGCCTGACTTTAGAAGGAGCAGTATGCAGGGAAAGCCATTTGTTACACCTTTGTGGGGTGAGGTAAGTTATGCCAGATACAAACCAGGGAGAGCAGCAGGGGCTCATCCTCCAGGGCTACCACAAAGCTGCTAGCATTTCACTAGCAGGTAGGTGGTGCCTCCACCAGGAGTGCAGAGTGGATTGAATCTCACATACTGGGGGTGGATCACAACTCCTGGGGATGGCCAGGCTCTCTGAATGGCACTCAGCACACAGAAACCGTTCTGTTGGGAACAGAATTTAATGAAATGTTAACTTTGTATAAAGGGTAAAAAGAGAGTCTTCTGAGAGTTAAGTAACCTGTCCAGAAATACTCTGGGTGGGGCCTGTCTGTAGAGGGGTTCTTTATTAGGTTCCTCTGGCTCCAAAAGCCACTCTTTTTATGAGAACAACCTCTAGCTAAATAGTTGTCTTTCTCTAGGACTTCATGTATCTTGCCACAAAGTTCACATGCCACTTTAGGAACATAATTCACTTTTGTCTCCAAACCCTCACCAGTAAATCTTGATGGAGTAGAAATAGAACTAGGAAAGGGAAAATTAAAGCATTTGTGCTGCTCAACTCCACTTTGGAATGACATGACCACACCTCTCTGTCCTGTCTACATGCAACACTGACAAACGTGATCCTCTCCACACACTTGAGTTCATTTATTCAGAAAACACGTTGAGAATGTACTAGACACAGTCCATTGTCTCTTAAGCACTAGGCAACATGAGTAAATAAGGGCCACATGCAAGGAAATCCACAAGCAGAGCCACCCCAGTGAAAGCTGAACTAAAATGCAGCATTCAGAGGAAAGTGAGCCGCACTGGCAATCAGGAAGAGGGAAGCGACAGTGATATCTGGGCAGGATGACTGATTTAAATAGGGAGATGTGGGGGATGGGATGGCCTGACGAAAGGCAGCATCAGAAAAGCTCACATCCTTGAGAGTAGTCAGCCTGGCAGGGTTGGTACCCAGTGGGCAGAAAGGGAGACTGTGGAGTATCAGTTTCTAGGAGTCACCAGGTACACTGATTCATCATATACCAAATACCAGTGATGTTTTAGATGATTGGATTACCTGTGGTTTCTGTGTGACCAGGGCTGTCAGTATACCAGTGGCTTGGGGGTCCCACCCCCCTCATATGTACACACAGACACCTGTTTGACTTCCACCTGGACCTAATGCACCACCTACTTTCAGGAGAGGCACGACTCAAATGGATATTCTGAGTGCCCCAGTCCACTGAGCACTGGGACACACCATCACTGAGGCCTCCATTGACTCAGCCACAAGAAACAGGACCCAGGCCTGTTGGCCTTGATCTTGACCTTGAGGCTACCTAAAGACATATGTGTGCAGCTCAGGTGATCCCACACAAGAGGCCTTTGGGTCTCCAGCCATCCCAGGCAGACTGTGGTGCAGATCCAATGAGGTGGCGGGCTGCATCTGTGCAGGCCCACCTGGGGACTTGAGCTTGTTTAGGAACCACCATCCCTCACCTCTTTTCAGAGAAAGTTTCTGATATGCAGGAAGAAAAATAAAATTGCCAACATGTAGGTAAATCAAAACACTTCTTAAAGCAGTGTCTGCCCTCGGTGTGGCTCAGTGGTTTGAAAGATGAACTGAAGGGCTGCTGTTTCAATTCCTGGTCAGGGCACCAGTAGGGGGCGCATGAGAGGCAACCACACATTGATGTTTCCCTCTCTCCTCCCCTTCCCCCTCTAAAAAAAATAAATAAAATCTTTAAAAAAATAAAAAGCAGTGTCTAATTCAAGGTTGAAAATAGAGTTGAAATCTTGGAGAATAGCAGGTAAGTAGGAAGATGGAAGATCTACATGAAAGCAGCCTAAAGTGCTTGTATTATTTTGGAGAAAGGTCAAGATACTGTTTAAGTCTAGGTTTTATGACTATGTATGGCAAATTGTCATGGGCGAGCACCAGAATGATAGAAATAAAGGATATAAATCTAAAAATCTGGGCCAGAAATTCTCAAAGGCTAGTAAAGAGAAGAACAACATTGAAAAGGTTGGAAAGGTGGGACAGTACTTTGGTAAACACAGTCGAAATTATTTGGGTCGATTTCCCACCAAAACAAGACTAGTGTGTCCTCTCCAAGAGCACTGAGAGTGGGAAGACACTGTAATTCAAATAAGCTGGGCAGTTTAAAACTGATCCATGGCGTCAGAATACCAAAGCAGTTTATGCCTTAGGCTGTTTGTCGATGTAGTTGGACAGTCACCTCAGCCACGGAGAGAAAGGTCAGGGCCGGGGCCACCGGAGGCAACGAATCTTACAGGAGACCTTTCCAAAGCTGAACTGGGTTCCCAAAGTGCTTTATCCTCAGGTAAGATATACAAGGTCTAAACCCAGCCCCAGTGGTCCTGTAACTGAGCAGAGTAAGAGAAGAAAAAAATAAGGGAAAGGAAAACATCCCTGACACCCTGTGGTCACTGGTCAACCCTTATAATCCAGGTAAACACACCTGTTAGAAGCAACGCAAAACTTTGACAGACGACTCCTTCAATCTCGACCTCAAGTAACCCTTAAAGATAATTTTTTCAGGGGCAATTAATAAAAGCAACCAGGTGCATAAGGAAAAAAGGTAACATGACTGAAAAGCTAGCAGAATAGAATAGACCCACATAGACTTGACATATTGAATTATTGGACTGCTCTGAAAGTAGCGATGTATTTGGCAACAGATTGGAAAAAATTGGTGAAAAATATGAAAGATGGATAAAGAAATTATGCAAAATGCAGAATGGAGACAATAAGTGAAAATACAGAGAAGGGAATGTTTTATTGGGAAGTTTAATATCTACATTTAAACGTAGTCTCAGAAGGCAAAGACAGAATAAAAGGGAAAGAGAACAGGGCTTAGAATTTTCCAGAGCTGATGAAAAATACAAGCCTACAGATTTAAAAGCCTAATGAATACAAAGCAGGGTGCATTTATAAAAATCATACCCACACACATTATGCTGTAACTGCAGAAAATCAAAGGGGAGAAAAATAGCTTAAACGCACACAAAAAAATCCCTTCAAAGGAACAATAGACTTCTCAGCAGCAACAACAGGAGCCAAAAGAGTAGTGTGAAAACATCAGCATAAAGATAGACGGTAACTATCGACCTAGAATTTTATACCCAGTGGGAATATCTTAAGAATGAGGGGGTAAAAGCACATTTTAAGACAAAAATTTGTTTCATTATCTACTGTTGACCCTCGCTAAAGGAAATCCTTAAAAATGCACTTTAATACAAAAGGACAGATTCCAAATAGGGCTCTGAGATACAAAAATGAGCAAAGAGAATAGGAAATACATAGGCAAATGTAAATGAATGTTTTATATAAAACAAAAGTCTGGAAGTGTTCAAATAAGATAGACTAAAAATACCAGACAACAATAACACAAGAGTAGAAAGGATTGAAGTAGTATATGAGGATAAAGATTTCAGTTAATCTCATGCATATTGTAAAACCTAGGGAATCATAAAATAGAATGTGTAATTTCAATACTAGTTGATTAAAAATGAATTTTAAAATGTTTTATTGACTTTAGAAGAAGAGAGAAACATCAATTTGTTGTTTCACTTAATTTATGTATTCATTGGTTGATTTTTGTATGTGCCCTGACTGGGGATCAAAACTTGGCATATCAAGAGGATGCTCTAACCAACTGAGCTACCTGGCCAGGGCTAAAAATGAATTTTTAAAAATCAATAAAAAGGTAACATAAAAAAATGAATGGGACGGAGAAGAAGAAAAAAAAAACCAAAGCCCTTCCCAGGTGGCTCAGTTGATTGGAGTGTCATCCCATACACCAACAACTTGTGGATTTGATTCCTGGTCAGGATGCATACAGAAGGTAGCCAATTGATATTTCACTCTCACATCAATGTTTCTTTCCTCTCTAAAAATCAGAAAAATATATATATATCCCCAGGTGAGAATTAAAATTTAAAAAGATGATAGCTCTTAAGCCAAAAATATCAGTATTTACATTCTATTTAATTTCATTAAATTACAAAGATTGTCAGTTAGTGTCTTAGTCTGTTAGGCTGCTATAACAAAATACCACAGACTAGGTCGCTTATAAACAATAGGAATGTGTTTCTCACAGGTTTGAAGTCTGAGAAGCCCAAGATCAGAGTGGTTTAAGATCACCATGGTTAAATGAGGGTTCTCTTCCAGTTCTCAGATTCCTGATTGTATCTTCGCATGGTGGAAAAAGGCTGAGAAGTTCTGTGGGGTCTCTTATAAGAGCACTAATGCTATTCAGGAGGATTACACATTCATGATCTAATCACTTCCCAAAGGCCCCACCTCATAACTCTCACACTGGGCATTAGGATTCCAGCATGTGACTTGGGGGAACACAGATATTCTGACCAAAATAGGACAAAAGTACAAAACCCCAATATATGTGGCATGCCAGAGACTGCCTTAAAAGAAAAATCAAACAGTATCCATTACAAAACTGGTGTGTGTAGCTCTACTAATATTGGATGAAACAGAGACTTCAAGGCACGAACCATTCCTAGAGACAAAGGGAATCATTACATTAAAACAAAAGGTTCAGGGGAGTATTTAAGATCTTGCTCCCAGGCATATGTCCTCATTTTGGCTCAGATAAACCCTTATAAAAATTCAAAAAAAATAAAAGTTTCAGGAAAGGAAAACAGTGGGGAGATATATAAATTTTAAGTTAGTTTCTACTTAATATAGCTTAAGAGTTGGCAAATATATTCAAACAAAGGAGAAGTATAAAATCCACAGTTATGATGAGAGACTTTTGACACCTCTGTTAGTAATTAATAGGACAATGAGTAAAAATGAGTAAATATACAAATTTGAACAATATGATTAACAAGCAATCTAACAGATATGTATATGGAATACTGCATCAATGTGTAAAGGATACATGCTTTTTGTAAGCACACATGCAGTATTTTGAAAATTTGACCCACACAATGTTACATGTCAATTATATCTCAATAAAGCTCAGAGAAGAAATTATGGGCCATCTGCTGGCCCATAAAGTAAATCTATGCAATCAAATTAGAATTTAATAAAAGAACTTAATAATAAAATATTATTTTAATAACATAATATTTAGAAATTTACAAATACACTTTTAAATCCTCACCTGTCAATATATTTTTTTACTTTTATTTCTTTAGAGAGAAAGAAAGGAACATCAATGTGAGAAACATCAATTGGTTCTGTCCTGTACATGCCCCAACCAACAATTGAACCCACAGCCTTTTCAGTGTGTGGGACAACACTCAATCCAGCCAAGGGTATAAATATATTCCTTAATCATAGTTCAAAGAACAAAATGTTTTGAATGAATGGTAAGGAAATACTAGTGGGATGTTGCTTAAGCAGTGCTTAGAAATTTATGAGTATAGCCTAAAAAGATATTTTAGAAAATCAGAAAACCTAGTGCCATCTCAAAGTTAGAACAATCAAATCAAATCCCCCAAAAAGTTAAAGAAGTAATAAAGGGCAGACATTTATGAAATAGAAAAATTAACATACAATACAGAAGACCAATTCAGCCAAGTGTGTGTGTGTGTGTGTGTGTGCGTGTGCGTGCGTGTTGGAAAAGATAAATTATATTAACAAATCTTTGGCGAGATTAATCAAGAAAAAACACATAAATAATCAAAGTCAGGATAAAAAGGGGAAATATGGAGCTCTGTAAAATTTTTTCCTCTGGACATGTGACCTTTTTGCTCCCTGATACTGAGAGAATAACCGACTCCTAAATTTCTTGAGTCAACAACTCTGAAAATAGGATGTATCATAAGATGAGCCAAATCACAAAGAAATGACTAATATTTGTAACATTGTGATATCTAACTGACCAAAGCCCACCAAAATTGCAGTGGGCACTACTGCTTTTGCTTATTTCCCCTGTAAAACCCCTTCACATCCCTCCTTTGTAGAGACTTCTCTTTAAGAACACGTTGCACCCTACCTGGTATGGTTCAGTGGGTTGAGTGCCGGCCTGCGAACCAAAGGGTCGCCGGTTTGATTCCCAGTCAGGGCACATTCCTGAGTTGTGGGCCAGGTCCCCAGCTGGGGGCATGAGAGAAGCAACCACACATTGACGTTTCTCTCCCTCTCTTTCTGCCTCCTTTCCCCTCTCTCTAGAAAGAAATCAATAAAATCTTTAAAGAATATGTTGGAACAGTTTGAACAAAGAACTCGTTCTCTTGTAGTCTCATCTCAGAATTTCTAAAGTTTAGTGTTATTTTACAATTTTATGCCAATAAATTAGAAATTTTAGGTGAAATGAGAAAATTACTAGAAAAATATTAACTTACCAAAAAAAGTACCAAAGGTCTTGAGACTTACTGATGTGAGGAGTACGGGGAGTCTATGGGATGAGTTCAGTTCTTAAGGGACAAAAAGGAGAAGCAAGAGGAGAGAGGGAGAGAGGAGGGAGGGAAAGCATGGAGGGAAACCTTCGTCGACAGCGGGCAGGGAAAAGCCTGCCACAGGCGTGCGCTCTGCTTCTACTGGCGAATTTGAAAGCGAAAGCCTGAACAATAATTTCATCTGGGTTTGTGTACAGAGTCTCTAGGCATGAAATGGTACTGAAGACCAGTCATGTGATACAAGGGAATTTTTCTTCATGGGCTTCAAACAGGAGAGAGAGTCTTTCTGCATCTGCACCTTGAGGACTTGAATGCATCTGACCTCAGGGGACTCCCTGGGCTGGGCGGTCTCCATCCCTCCTTCCCAGCCACAGCCAGGGCACCTCAGCCTGGAGACATAGAGAGAGATCACAGTATTTTAACCTATTCATCTTTCCACTGAGTATCCCCCATTTAGCTTTGCAAGTTCTCAGGCCATGCATACTATCAGTTATGCTCAGGAAAGAGTTGGTGTGAACCCCGTGTAGAGAGGCAACAAAGTGTAGTGGCCAAGAGCACTGTCTCTCTGCCCACGTGCAAATAGACTCTCACTTCCAGATGGCTTTAGGCAAGTAACTAAACTTTCTGTTTTTATGCTGTGTCCTCACCTGTCTCTTATCAGGATAGTAATAGTCACAACTTCCTACACTGTAATGAGGATTGGAGAAGATGGTGTTATTAGAGTCCTTAGAAGTATGTCTGGGATGAGAAGCGTTTGTATATGGGTGTGTAAAGTCTGGCCAGGACTAGCACGTGGACACTCAGGTAGTGGAAAGCAGCCCCATGTGGAGGCCAAGTAAATTCCCCAAGGTCCACTCCACACACACCCTGAGACAAGATCTGAGAAAAAAAATTTTTTTGATCTGGTTACTCAGTAGTATCAGTACCTGCTTGCAAGTAAGCAAGCCATTGTTTCTAGGCAAAAATGCTTTGCTTTGGCAGGCAGGAGGAGCCTCCATGCCTATTCATGGACCAGAAGTGTTGGGTGGGGTGAGGGCGGCTTCACCCCTGCCTCTCCGGCTTGGGCAGCCTGCCCACTGCTGCTGTGCGCAGTTCGCTCCCCACCCCTTCCTGGCAACAGGGGCGCCGGAGGTTAATGCAGGTGGGATTGGCGAAGGCCACGCTTCCACTGCCTTAACCATGGCTGTTTTGGATGAGTGTCCCTAAGATCTCAAAAGATGGACGCCGCGGGGTGGGCAGGGTGAAGCTCTGGAGGAGGGCAGAATTTCCTCTGCGCTCAGGTGTAAACCTTAAGACCAGTATTTCAGTGACTGTGATAATTATGAATTTTTTCCTGTCTGTAATTTCTCCATCTGGAAAATGAGGAGAAAGACCCAATTCGCAAGCTTACTTTAAGGATTAATGAAAAAGCACTTTGGATTTTGTAAATCTCCATACAAACATTATTGTTAAGTTATCTAATGATCTTATTTTATTATTTTATTTAATAGTTTATTAAATAACTCTTACTTATTATATTTTATTATAAAATATTTATTATATTTAATAAATAGTTTATTTATTAAATAAAATAATAAAATAAGGTAGATCTTATTAAATGTTCAGTGAATGAGGTAACAAAGATGAGAGCAAAAATTAATAAAATATAAAACAACACAGTAGAAAGGATCAAAAGTCAAGGTTGATGCTTAGAAAAGAGTATTACATTTGATAAACCTCTGGCGTGATAAACAAGAAGGAATAGAAAGTACAAATAATCACAACACGTCCCATAGGTTTTTTTTTTAATTTCCAAACATTTAGGGACTTCCTACTTATATTTCTGTTATTACTTTGTGGTCAGAAAACACACTCTAAGATTTCTAGCCTTTAAAATTTGTTGAGGCTTGCTTATGGCTCAACATGTGTTTGACCTTAGTGACAGTTCCGCAGGCACTTGAACACAATGTGTCCTGCAGACGCTGGGTACAGTCATCTGGATAAAGCTAAGTCTGTAGTGTAAGGGTCAGATCTCTCTGCCCTTAATGAATGGTTCTCGGCTTGTTCTATCAATTAATGAGATAACTGTTGTTATGTATTTTTACTTACAATTCTGTGAGTTCTTCTTAACATACTTGAGGCCTTGTCGTTAGGTGCATTTCAAACCTGGTCAGTTGAAGCTAAGAAGTAAACATCTATCTGTAGTAATACCTTTTGTTTACTTAAACCCCTTTTTTTCTGGTATTAATAACATCAGCTTCTTTTTTATTCTATTACATGGCACATCTCCTTCCATCCTTTCACTTTCTGTTTCTTTGCTTTAGATGTACCACTTGGAAACGGTACATAGTTGTTGTTTTCCAGAAGCAAATAATAAAGAGAATGGTACAGAGCTCGTGTCTGAGCACACAGTGGCTGAGAACTGGCCGAAACGGAAGATACTCATCTACAAATTTAAAAGCCCAAAGAATCCCAAACAGGATTCACCTCGCATATAGTAAAACTGAACTAAACGAAAGACAGAGGGGGGAAAAAGTCTTAAAAGAAGCAATTTAAAAAAGAATACATTAGCCCCGGCTGGTGTGGCTCAGAGGATTGAGTGCCCGCCTGTGAACCACAGTTTTGCTGGTTTGATTCCCAGTCGGGGCACGTGCCTGGGCTGCGGGCCAGGTCCCCAGCAGAGGGCGTGTGAGAAGCAACCACACATAGATGTTTCTTCCCCTCTCTTTCTCCCTCCCTTCCCCTCTATCTAACAATAAATAAATAAAATCTTTTTAAAAAATACACTATTAAAAAAAAAGAATACATTAAACAGGCAGATGAGCAGCCAACTACTCAACTGACAGAGTGGAAGTCAGAGAGTGGTGGCTCGATGCCGCCAATAATGACAAAAGAATATGGTACTCAACCTAGATTTCTACTCCCAGCAGAAATATCTGGCAGTGCCTTCCCTGAGGCCGATCCCTGAGTGCGCCATCAATCCCCTGCGTTAGACCCCCTCTGCCCGGACGCTTAGAGGGGCTCCTGCGTTCCCGGTCGCAGCCTGCCGACGCGCCGCTCTCCGCCATCAGCCTTCCTGCTTCCGACCCGATTCTTGCACGGCCTGCCACCCTGTTTATTTTGTTAACTTCCAGCAAAAGGGAACTTGGTTCAGGAGATGTAGAAGTTGTGGTCTAAAGCCAAGACTGTCAAGTGGACACAAACTTGGTAAGAAATCCTGTCTCAAAAGGCTCCTAGGCTTGTTAAATAATTGTTTGAAATAACACTGTTTTGGCACGCTGCCACGTTTCCAGTTTTGTTTCAGCGGGTCTGTTATCCAGCAAGTTCGTCCTCCTCTTTCCACAAAACAATATCTGAGACCCACAGAGGTTAGCTATTCACCAACAGCGAAGTCATCTTGAAGCCATTTCAATTATATATTCAATTTTTTTTCATTCGGAAGTCACTAATGGCAAAAAAAAAAATTATTTCTTAGATCCTGTCCTCTGAAGATAACATTAAAACAAAGGAAAACAAGACACCCCAGTGAGCATAAACCATGGTGTTGTAGGTCCCAGCTTTTCTCGTCTAAATAAAGATCACCTCAGACATGCGACAACAGAAACGCTCTAACAGCAACTCTATGGTTAACGTTCTTCCTTCTTCCTGTGATCTTACCACCCCCACCCTAAAAACATTCTTCAGCCATTTCTATGGGAAGAGCTACATCATTCCCCATTTCCATTCTCACTTCCCCCCACATCCAGAGTTCTGGAAGTTACCTAGTTTATTTTGTCTGGAAATATGATGGCTACCGAGGCTCTAAGGGGCAACTCAGGGCCTCATCGTCCCCACCTGCTCCTATCATGGCCAGTGCATTTAGGAGAGGCCTTGGGCTCAGCAGTCCTTGGCTCAGGCCACTCTCCACTGTGCCTAACCGGTCATGGGTAGGGGACAGTGGACAACGTCCGTGCTGGAACTTCACAGAGCACAGCTTTGAGACTCAGTAGCTGTGCCACTTGCTGTGGGGCCTCCACCTGGGGACGCCAGCTCACCTCTCTTGCTTTTTCCCATAAATGCAGTACCTCAAGTGGGTTGTGGACTGGCAATAGGGGACCACAAACATGCACCCATTGTAAGGTTACATTAAGTTTCTCGTTTAATTAACCAGGAATTCAACATCTTACCAGAAGCAGGATGGTAGCTGAGGTGTGAAAGAAGTAGACTCAGCACATCGCAGCTAAGCTCCCCTTGGGGCCCAGGGGCCCTGAGCGGGCAGGATGCTAACAAATCTGGAACCTTCCTTTCTTGCCAGGACACTGCCATTTTAAACTCAGGGATAACATAACTTGTTCTGGAAGAACCTAAACCAGTAATCTGTGTGTTTACACTTTAAGGAATTTATACAAACAACAGGCCCTCACTGGTCCTAACCCAGACACAGTAGCACCAGGAGCTTGAGAGGCAAGTCCAAGCAGCTCCTTGCACTGCACAGAGGGCACTAGTCCTTCCAACCATTTGCTTTTGTCTTTTCACCCAACGGAACCTCAATATACATGATATTGATACATTTGCCTTTATAGAGCTGTTCACCTTTCTGCGAAAGGACATGCACACCTTTTCATTCTGTCTCAGGGCTTCCTAGTTGTAGAGTTATACCATAATTTATTTAACCAGTCCCTAAGGATAAACCCTTTGGTTGTTTCCTGGTTTTTTTGCTAATAGAAGCAATGCTGCAATAACATATACTTTCTCATCCTTATCTAAAGGATGAGTTTCTAAAGGCAGGACTGCTAAGTCAAATTTGCTTTTACATTTTTGATAGCTATTGTAAAATTGCCCTCCAAAAATATTGCAACAAGTAAGACTTCCAACAACAGTGTATAAACATTTCTGTTTCCCTATATCTTCCCCAACACTAGGTATTATCATTTTTCACCTTGGCCAAGCTGACATTTAACAAATGGTTTGCTATTGTTTAAACATAAAATGACCTTGAACAGTCTCAAAGAAAAATGCAAAGTACAGTATAAAATGTTTTTTGTTGCAAACCATTTGAGAATTAAGTTACTGATAAGATTCCTCATCATCTCTGAATAATTTTAGTGTATATTTTCTATAAGCAAGGACCTCCAACATCACCACCACACAACCATTCAAATCAGGAAATTAACACTGATTCAGCCCTGGCTTGTGTGTCTCAGTCGGTTGGAGCATCAGCCTGAAACCGAAGGGTTGTGGGTTTGGTTCCCAGTCGGGGCACATACCTAGTTTGTCGGTTTGATTGGGCACGTAAGATCCCCGGGCTGGGCATGTACAGAGGCAGCTGATCAATGCTTCTCCCTTGCACAGAAGTTTCTCTTCCTTCCTCTCTCCTTTCCTCTATCTGTGAAAGGAGTACAAATATGTCCACAAGTGAGGGTTTAAAAAAAACATTGCTTTATTACTAACATCCAATGCTCAGACCCCATCCAAGCTTCTTTTATTGTCCCAATAATGTCCTTTGGAATAAAAAGATCCAGTTTAGAATTGTGCACTGCTAACAGGCTTTGCATCTTATTTGTCTCCTTCAATCTAGAATAGTGCCCCAGTCCTAAAACAGTGATCCTCACACTTGAGCAAGGTCAGAACCATGTGGAGGGCTTGTTAAAAGACTACTAGGCCCCAGAGTTCCCAACGCAGTAGTTTAGGGCGGCTGAGAATATGCATTTCCACAAGGTATTAGGTGGTGACTTTTCTGCTGGTCTGGGGACCACGTTTTGAGAACTGGTGTAGAACTTCCCCACATCCAAGCCCACGGGCCCTGGCTGGTCCCAGGGAGCTCATGAGGCAGTCAGTAGGCTTGTGCAAAAGGTGCAAAGTGAAGATAGAGCCTTCTTAGAATGTAAAATAATGCTTCATACCACTAATAGGTAGGTTTTTAAAAAAAGGAATTACCAAATGTCGTGTATTAGTTTTCCATTGCTGCTATAACAAACTCCCACAATTTGGTGTCCTAAAACAACAAATTTACTGTCTTAGAGTTCTGGAGATCAGAAGTCTGAAATGGGCCTCACTGGCCTAAAATCAAGGTGGCAGCCCCACTTGCATTCCTTCTGGAAGCCCTAAGGGAGACTCCTTTCCTTGCCCTTTTTAGCTCCTACGGGCTGCCTGCCTCCCTTGGCTCATGGCCCCCTTCTGTCTTCAAACCCAGCAATGGCCAGACAAATCCTGCTCATGGTGTTACTGCTCTGACAGCGACCGACGCTCTTGCCTCCGCCTTTCAGCTGGAGTTCTCGAGCCCACTGGGAAAGTTGAGAATAACACCCTCATTTCAAGGTCTTAAACATCTACACAGTCCCTTTGCCATAGTCACGGGTTCTAGGGATTGTCTACCAGATTGCGTTTCCTTTCTGCGGGTGCACAGCAAGGCTACATTTCCAGCCTTCTTTCCAGTTGAGTACGGATGTGTGCCTAAGGTCTCTCCAAAGGCATGCGAGCAGAACTTTCTGTTCCTTCTGGGCCGGACCTGTGAGAGCCTCCTGTGCCCGCCCTATGTGTTCTTTCTGCTTCCTGGGGCCCTGGGAGGGTGGTGGAACCTGGGTGCTGAATGATCACCAAGAAGGGAACCACCCACTGACCTAGACACACCCTGGAATGTTGAGTAAGCACGAATTAAATTTCTCTACCAGAGAGACTACACTATAGGGCCTTTGCATTTCGGGCCTACTCGTTAGGGCACCAAGGCACCACCACACGATATTTCTGAATAGCCCTTGACTCCCAATGCCCATTTTTCATAAGATCCAACTTCATACTTTCCTAAGAAGAATGAGGTTACCTGAAATAGATAACCACATTTTCACCTCTCCCCCTCAAACATTTACTGAGTAATAGGTACAGGGCAGGTACTCTGCTAAGATCTGTGATGGCTGCTTCCTTTGTCTCTTTGGGAATGTTACTGAACGCGCACCCGTTGGGGGTCGGGGGGCTCAGATACTGTTAGCAAAACAACGTTCCGCCTTCCCCGGGGTCCCTCTGTTCTAGGGTCTTTGCCCGCCACCCTTAGAAATTATGGCTCTCAATGCCGGAGTTTGGTGAAAAGGAAAGGAATTATTTATTCAAAAGTTATACAGGTTTTTGAATAATGGCTAAATGTCGCTGTTAAATCTCAAAATCCCTTTAAAACAGCCACCAACACACACAGCCCTGCCTTTCCGCCCTTTGCCCAGTCAGGCCAGTCAGGAGTCCCGTCCTTCAGGAGGAAAAGAACAGAAGTCCGAGCTCGGCCGGGCGGGCCTCTCGCGTTTCCCAGCGCCATCAGCTCTGTCGCCACGATCTGCAGTTCGTAATCCAAACGCATGTGGCACCTTCTCATGGCCCACCAGCAAGAGTCCTTTCTCCCCTTTCCTTCCCGCATGGTCTTCGCATAGTTTCCCTGTGGCGTGGGGAGATCCACCTCTCAGCTTCCCTGAACAAGCGCTCTCTAACTCGGGGTGGGGAGGGGGTCCTTCCCAATTGCCTCCTGGGCTTAAGTTATGCTAACTTTCCTGGTTAGCCTTGTTGACATGCAAAATAACTGTCTTTGCATATTAGGTATGAAGCTACCTTGCTTTATGGACATGCAAAATGACTCTCAATGGCCTTGCTCCATGGCAGGTCTGAAGCTGGCCTGTTATTAACATGCAAAGTAACTCTGAAAGGCCCAGCCCCGTGTCTCCCTTCCCCATGGTGGCCCGCCTTGGGGTTTGGGTAGGAGAATATCATATATTTTTCTTGGACACCCCACATTCTGGACACCGTTACAAATCCCCCTTTGGGGGGCCCTGTTACAGGAATACTTTCTTTCTTCTTGCCTTTTCTAAGCCAGGTCTTCTTTTTCAGCTACACTGCTTGGACTACCTTCTCCAACTTTCTCCTCTCCACTGGCTCCTCAGCTTCTACTTTCAAACCTGTTGGCCTTGACCGCAGTGCTGAGTCGGCCTTTCCCTCACTCTGCTGTACCATCACACTCCTTCTCTACTCCTCTGCCTCCGTCCGCCGTCAGACCTCAGGAAAGACTGGTGACAGCTCAGACCTCACTTTTCGACACCGCCGCCGCACCTCCACTGTTCAATCATGTTTCCACTTTTGCTTATCTTAATGATATTTCCTGAGTCCTTCCTTGGTATTAGGGATTTGGCAAGAGTGAGAGACTCCAGCACATAGGACCACTGGTTGGGACAGGACAGCGAATGAGGGAGTATGGATGTGAGAGGCAGTAGCAACTGACCCGGTCTGGGGCTCAGGAAAAAACAAAAATGAAGAGGTGGCCTTTGGGCCCGCAGCTGAGGGCTAAGGCTGAGTAGCATTAGCTAAAGAAAGGAGCAAAGGTTACAAGCAAACACAATTGGAGAAGGGCTAAGCCTGGAAGGCACCGGTAAGCACATGTGGTAACCATAGGGGAACCCAAGATGAAAGATTTTAGCCTCAGTGTCAGGGATGTCCATCCTGTGGTCCACGGGCCGTATGCGGCCCAGGATGGCTGTGAATGCGGCCCAACACAAAATCGCGAATTTACTTAAAACATTATGAGATTCTTTTGTGATTACGCGTTGCAGTGTATTTACTGTGTGGCCCAAGACAGCTCTTCTTCCAGTGTGGGGCAGAGATGCCAAAAGTTTGGACACCCCTGCTTAGCTGATAGGTTTAAGTGATTAATGCCTGTGGAAAGCTGTACTCAAGAGTTAAAGTTTTTAGCAGTAGTTGATAAGCTTGAGTGACTAATGCCTGTGGAAAGCTGTTATTCCAGGAACTGGAATGCCTGACCACAAGACTCCAGGTCAACAAGCAATTCGACCTGTGCCGCTGCATGCTGTGCAGAAGATATGAGCCATTGTGTTCCAGGGAGGGAACACTCATGAGGTAAATAAAGAATTGTTGATCAACAAACAAAGAAGCGCTTGGAAAGAAAAATAGCCGCAGGACTGCAACTCTTACCCAATTAACCCTTTCTAAGCCCTCACCTACCCTTTCTTCTCCTTATAAAAAAGTTGGTACATGACCTGCCATCTTCTCAGTTTCCTGGAGGTCTGAGTAAAGCATCCATAAATCCTCCTCTCTACTTACTGGTTCTGGTAGTGACAAGCAACACAAACACCAACCTGTCGGGTTTCAGTAACTGGGGTCAAGGACGTGTGTGAAGGAGACGAGGAAGGTGCTCTGGGGATGGATAGGGGTTAGAAGTGGGGTAAGGAGAGAAGTTGTCAGGGAGTGCGGCTCTGAGGAGGGATCTGGACCCCAAGGGCAGTCTGAGTTTCCGCTAAGGAGGACGAGGAGCTCCCCAGGGCCTCAACCAGACCTGTGCCCAGGATCTCGGTCCCTGGGCTCAGCTTCCACTCTGGCCCCGCCCCTTCCCGCCCCGCCCCCTCCTGGAGCCCTCAGTCCGGGCCCCGCCCACTGGGCCGTCCGGCAGTGGGACGACCCCTGCGGTGATGCCTCAGACCCGCATCCCGGCTCCCGAGAGCGCTCGGGGGAGCCGGGAAGCTCGGGTTTTGAGGAGGACCGTCGAGTTTATAAACACACGAGGGAAACCAAGGAGACGGGTGATGGCGACGGGGGCTCCTCTTCGCCAGGCTTGTGTCCGAGTGATTTCTCCCCAAGCCGCCCGCCTCCGCCCCCCGCGCGCGGGGGAGCGGGCCGTAGGCGGCCTTGCGCCCCGGGCAGCCCTGGATCGGGGTCCGAGGGCCGCGCTGTCCCGGGGCCGCCCGGAACGGCCCAGATACGGAGCGGGGCGGGCGGCGAGCACCGCAGAAGCGCTCTTGGCACCTGAAGGCTCCAGCAAACCCTGTGTCAAGGGACTTAAACACTGGCGGAGGCCCACCGCTCGAGGCCGTGCCCCTGGGAGCGCCTGCAGCCCCGAGTCCCCGCGGGGACCTCGTCCCGGCCGAAGCTTGGGGACGGGGTCTGAGTCCCGCTCGGCGCGGGGAGGAGCCGGGCGGGCGCCCGCGCGCACGCCCGGGGAGCCTGACCCCGCCTTCGGTGGGTGAGCGCCGCGCTGATCCCGCCCCGCGGCTGCCTGGCCGGCCCGCCGGTAGAATCGCCCGCGTGCGTTTCACGTATGGAAGTCGAGGCCGGTTCACGTGGGACCCCGTTCCCCGCTGCATCAGCTATTAAATCCGTGCTTACCACTCTAACTAGGTGGGGCTGGGTTTTCTCCGACAGCTGGCAAGTAGCATTCCACCCCGCCCCACTCCTCAGCCACTGGTGCTTTCGGCGGGAGACCCTAAGTGACAGTGGCTTGGACAAGACGAAGGTGTGGGGCCGTAGTCGCTGTGGCCCTGCCATCCTCGGGGACCCGGCTGCCTGTTCCGTGACCCGCCCCTGCCCGGTGCTTCCGTGCCGAGGTCAGAGAAGGCACCCCCCACGCAGTCCCTGGTCCCCGCTGCAGGTGGCTGCAGCCACCCTCAAGGGGCGGCGGCACACCGTGCCGAGCCCCTCACCCCCGCCAGAAATGCAGCGGGCCGACCCGCCCGACACTGTCCTTGCATAACAAGAAGACGACTGGGACGACTGGCCCCACCGCCTCCCTACTCCACCCCATCCTTGCTGTGGGTGAGGGACACTTTAGTGGCATTTACTGGTGTACAGTGAAAATAAAGCACATCCGTTGTGAAGACATTTCATGGGGACAACCCAGCGACCACACTTGGAGCAAGGTGGGGCTTTTCAACCTTGGGATTCTTGTTTTCTCCTGAAATTGAGAGCTGCCAGTGAGTGTGGACGTGCAGAAGGCCACCTGGGCGAGGTCGGGGGCGTGCAGGGCGGCCGGGTCTGGCTCTGGACAGCAGTCGCCTCTCCCCTCAGGCTGGGTCAGAGTGGCCCTGGCCACCGAGTTCAGGTACAGCCCTCAGGTGTGGCAGGTGCTTTTGGCTAAGTCGCCGCACAGAGTTAAGCTCCTTTTTCCATTTTAGCAAACTAATCGTACATAAAATGGTATTCGGTTTTTGTTTTTTTTTACCCAGAGAAACTTACTGTTTTAGATAGAACTCCAAAGCAAATGAGAGTGCAGCTTCTTGGGTAGAGAATGGGGGTTGGAGTGTAGCCCTCTGGGTCTTAACAAACTCCCTTTTGAGGGAGCTGAATCACCTCCGCAGAATGAGATATGGCAGAGACTCCTAACTACTTCAAGACGTCCAGTCTCGCCTAGCTGTGTTTAGCCATCAGACCCCTGCAACGGCTTTGGCAGGCGCAGGCCCAGCCTCCTTCCCTTCGAGCTTCTGGCCAATGGGATGTGAGCAGAGGCAAAAGGGCAGCTCTCCGATGGTATCCTTTAAAAAAAGCCCTTAGCCCTCTGCTTTATCTGCCCCTTTCACCTGGCTGAGAAAGGGGTCAACTGGAGTAGCACCTTGAACCCACTGGTGGATCCCGTGTTACTGAGATGGCAAAGCCAACATGCCAGCCTCAGTGCTCAGGTGACTCCATGTAGCAGAGACATTTTTGCCCTGGATGACCTGCGTCCCCACCTCTGTACTGCTATTACCTGGAAGTGAAACAGGCCTGTCTTTTTAAAGCGAGCGTGTTTGGGGATCTTTATGCACAGTGGCTTAGCCTGTTGCCTACCTAGGAAACCAGCGCTCACACGAGCACCGTTTGGTAACCTCTACGTTACCTACAACAAGCCTTCGGCTGTGCTCAACTTGGGGAAAACCATTTTGCTTATTATGACACATGTCCCCATGTGCCTTTGACCCACTTTAAAAGAAAAACAAACAGATTTTATTTTATTTTATTTCTAGAGAAAAGGAAAAGGAGGGAGAAAGAGAGGAAGAAAAACATCGATATGAGAAAGTTTGACTGGTTGCCTTCCATACACACCTGGCCTGGGGACTGAACCCGCAACCCAGGCATGTGCACTGACCTGAATTGAACCCGTGACCTTTTGGATTGTGGGACAGCACCCAACCAACTGAGCCAGGTTGGCGCACCAGCCAGGGGCCTTGGCTGACCTTTAAAGTCTCCTCAGCTCCACCCCAATAAAGAAACCTGCAGCTTTGTTGAATGAGAGGATCAGAAAAGCTGGTTCATCCAGTCAGTCATAAACATAGATGCTACTTTATAAATTAATGTAGGAACACAAAGCAAATTAGTAGAAAATATGATTTCTGTGCTGTTTTCCTTGCATTGTTTCCTGCCAACCCCACCTCTCCTCTACACTTGCCACTCTTCTTCAGTCCTCCTTCCCTTGGAGTTCCTCTCAAGTGCCTGAGTAAGTTGCTCAAACATGTGACAGTCCACGGGGCGTCGATGAGGGCTCAAGGAAAAGTAGGAAGGCAGGGCACCCAGGAAGCAGCTGACCGCTGGCACCCTGAGCACCAGCGCGTGGCGAAACTGCGTGAGCGCTATGCGGCGTGGCAGGAACTTTCTTCCCGTTTAGACACTGCTACACCTCAGAGGGAAAATGAAAATGGTGGAGAGCCACCTGCAACTGAAAAGCATGAGTAAAAAGACAGAAATGTAAAGTGTTCAATGAACCCTCTTTTCAAACTGAACACTTAATAACTGCCACCATTTCTCAGGCATAGTTCTAGATGTTTCGAATACATGACTCAACGTGCACATTCCTGCTCCCATTTTACAGGTGAGGAAACGAGCTCGAGGGAGTAAGGTTTGGGATTTGAAGCCAGCTTTGGCTATCCCCCCTGCCAACCCCTATAGCACCCTGCCTTTAGAGCATGTGGTGATTAATTGTGTTTGTCTGTTCGGCTGGACCATGGTCCCCGGATATGCGGTCAGACATCGTTCTGGATGTTTCGTGAGAGTGTTTTGGATAAGGCTGACATTTAAATGGATGGCCTTTGAGTAAAGCAGACTGCCCTTCATAACGGGCACGAGTCTCAGTCAGCGAGCTATGGGCATGTGTAGGACAGAAAGACTGACTTTCCCTGAGCGAGGAGGAATTCTACCGGCCACCCGGACGCCAAGCGCAGAGAAAGCGTTCTTCCACGGCCTCAGCCCGCTGGCCCACTCTGACGGTGTAAGGAGCCCGTGCCAAAGGCAGTTCTAAACTGCTTTCCTGCAACCTACAAGGGTTTCTCTGCGAAGGGGACAGCCAAACGCATACACGGGGGCAAATGAGCCAGTCTAAAGAGGCTGCAGCCAAATAGTGTCCCCTCCCAGTCTGTAACTATGCACCTGTGGCAGAGTCCCTCTTCTGGGGTTTATAGGATGACTGCTGTTCCTGGTCTCCTTTAGTTAGGGGTGATATGTGGCTGAGTTCTGGCCAATGATAGGTGGGTGGTGTTAGTAAGCTATTATACTTTCTGGCTTGCCCCATAAAGCCTTCTGTAATCTTCTAGTATTCTCTTCCACTGTTCCAGCAGCCTGGGATGTGTGTATTCAAACTAGTTGACGAGACAGAGGAGGGCCGCCAGCACCATATTAGACTTTGCCTGAGCAAGAAATCAACCTTTAAGCACATTAACTCCCTGAGATGCTGGATTCATTTGTTCCCTCCACTAGGCTATTCTGTCTTGACAAAGGCAGCACCCGTTAGTCTCTGTGTCGGTTAGGAAAGGCGAGGCTGTGTAACAGAGTCAAGAACACAATGGCTTAAAAATAGAGTGACCAACTGATCTCTTTACACAAGCTGGGCCAGTGTAATTATTTTCACAGGTGTCTCGGTGTGGATGATAAATTATGCGGACATTCTACGTAAAGAGCAAAGGCATTTCCATGTCTCCCACTTTACCTCCCAGAGTGAGCATCCCGGCAGCTCTGCCCTCAGTCCTCTCACAGGCTTGCCCTGCAGACTCCACAGCATTTCCACCTGCAGGGCTGAAGCTGGGCTGCCCCAGGGCCCCGGGGGAGGTTCTCATCAGTGATTTTTTGATTTTTTAATGTTCTGATTCCCATTGTTAAAGAAAAAGCAAAGTGGAGGCCACAGTTTGAACACAGCCCTAAAGCAAACACTTAGTCACCAAACCAAAACTTAAAAATGTCCTGATTTCCCTGAAGTGCTGACTCTGACCTTAAACAAAACTTTGGGTTTCTTCATTTCAGCACAACCTCAGAGCTTCCTAGGAAGGAAGCAGTCTCCTTACTGCCCACAAGTGTGCAGCGCTCACCCCATCGGGAGCAGGTCAGTGTCCAGTCACCAGTCCCAGCAGACAGCGGTGCGCTTCCTCATTCGTGCTTTGCAAAGTGGACTGTAGCTGCTGAGCACTGAGCTTCTAGACACTTTCACTGTTCTCACTCAAGGTGTTCCCAGGGTGAAGCTCTCTGGGTTTCCTTTTGATGCTATTCCAGACTGTAAGCACAGAGACCAAAAGTCCAGGTTTTTTTCTTTCACCTCTTATTTTGAGATAATTTAGATTCACACTCAGTTGTAAGAATACAAAAATCCTTTATCCAGTTTCCCCTTGAAAGTGACATCTTGCAAAACTGTAATAGAATATCATGACTAGGACATTGATATTGGCACAAACCAAAGCTCTCGTACAGATGTTCCCAGCTTTATTTACACTTGTGTGTGTGCATTTAGCTTTATGCAATTTTATCACATGTGTAGGATTATGTAACTACCACCAGTCAAGATACAGAATAGCCAAGTTTGTTTTCGGTCACTGTCATTTCCTCCAAGGCCTAGCGCCATGCCTGGCACAAAGACAGTAACCACTTGCTGAATGAATGAATGAATGAATGAATGAGTGGTGTAACTAGCTCGAGTTTTAAGGTGCCCTAAACCAGCAGTGTAAATGAGATACACATAATAGAGGCAGACTTGGCAGGGCAGCTGTGCCATCTGCCTCTGGGCCAGGTGACTGCTGCAGTCCCAGTGTCCCTGGTTGACGGGCAGGGGAAAGGCAGGGCACACCCAGTCCTCACCCGGGCAACACCAGGGGACATGGCTTGCATCGTTTCCCACCAACACCCCACTCGCCAGAACTTAGCTGCAAGGACACGCCAAGCAGCAAGGCAGGTTGAGGTCGGTTGTATTATTTGCCGGCAATTCTTCCCTGCCCTTGGCAAGGTTCACCTGCGTGGGAGGACTCCCCATCGCACTGCCTTTGGGTTTTGGCTGGTGGAATGTCGGTGGATGACAGTGTTTGTTTTGGGCTGAGGCCTTGAATGGCCCACTGTGTTCCTGCTCAGCCCACTGGCACAGCCGTTACTCTCAGTGGGAAGACGGCGCCCCAGGCAGCCGGTGATCCAGAGGACGAGACAGGCGGAGCGACCCTCTGGTTCACAGCCTGAAGCAGAGCTGCCTCTGCCGACCCGCTGGGCTTCGAAGCTGCTGGTCATCGGCGTTAGTGCAGGGAACCCGGATGGCCATGAGCTCAGGCTGACTGTGGAGCTCTGTTCCTGAAGAAGGAAGAGCCAGCACTGGCTGAGCCGACGCCCGGACCCGCCCTGCAGGGAGCCTTCGGGAGCCCAGAGCATTGCGCAGCAGCTTAGCCGGCAGGGACAGAACTGGAGGGGGCCCACCTTCTGGGGATTCTGCTGTGGGCGGAGGCGCTGGAGGCGGTGTCCCGGGGCCAGCCTGCATGGGGACAGCACACCCAGGCACCACTGTCTGAAGGCATCTTGGGGAGGGAGGGTAGATTGGGGATGGGAGGCATGGTGATCATGGAACACTGTCAAAATGTCGCATTAACCAAACTAGTGTGGGAGGAGTTCTCCTGGTGAGTCAAGAGGTGGTATTAACAGAAGCCTGAAATAATGGTGTGCTTTACCAAGTAAATATTAAATCAGTGTGTACTTGTTGCCAATACAGTAGAGAATGATGCCATTGCAGCCTGGATCCTATGCCGGACTTGGAGCGCCTGGGAAAGATAACCAAGGCCTCTACCAGATCCACCGAAACGTACCTCAGAGGGTCGTTTGCCACAGTGCTGGGGCCTTGGCACGCACTCCACGCCCCAATGGCAGCTTTTAAAATACTACCTGTTGATTATTCTGCCAGCAAGAATTTGGGTGTGCAAAAAGGACATCAAAGTTTTTCCACCTGAGAAGTCGCCAGAGATGTGCAAAAGGTAAATCTTTTGAAAGCATAGTAATTTGGGTGTGAATATCCACTTTGAAGGGGATGAACTGGTCCCTGACAAAGTACTGGCTACTTACTTGAAGCTGGTTTAGGAAAATAAAACATAGTTAAAATACAATATATTCTAAATTTGACCTAGTTTTCTTGTATTTATCTCCTTACTTTTTATGTGAAAATTTTAAAACACTTCAAAATGTTGAAATAGAGCCACAATGTTTTATGTTTGCTTTCTCTCCTCTCTCCACCCCCACACACACACTGACAACACACACACAAAAATAAGTTGTCAATATGACAGTATGATCCCTAAATACCTCAGAATGAATCTCCTAAGGTGGCAATTTCCTATATAACCGCGATGCCAGTATTACACCTACAGAAGTTATCAATCATTCTACAATCACAATTAGTATTTAAAACAAACTTTCCCAACTGTCCCTGAAAGATTTCTATGTAATTTCCCCCCAGGATCTAATCAAGGTTTGTAGGTTCTAGAAAACCTCCCACCTTAAGTCCCGCTTTGTTTTATGACATTGGCTTTGAAGAGCTGGGGCCAAGCGTCTTACAGAAAGTTGTGCGCTCCTTGTCTGACTGCTTCCTGACGGTGCCCTTTAACACTTCATTTTAAGCCTGTATTTCCCTTAAAATGGAAGTTAGGTTTGGAGGCCTGATTAAATGTGAGTCACACATTTTGTTGTGAGACTACTTCAGACATCTCATGCGGAGGTCCATATGTTGGGTGTCGCCACTACTAGTGACATAAGGGGGACAGGTGGCTTGGCTGGAAGAGTGACTAGCGTATCTCCACAGAGGCCTGAGTCTGGTGAGACTGGGGCACAGCTTACAGGCTAATATTCTGTGACAAGTGCAATCCTCTGAAAGCAGACAAAGGGGAGGGCTAAGTACTGAGGCCAAAAAGGTGGGAAAATGAACACTAGGGGGCAGGGTCCATTGCCAAGCTGACCACAGCTTCACACACAGCTTGCTGGGCCCTTGGTCACCTGGGCCACCTTCCAGGGTGCAGCGTGACACCATTGAGTCCTGGAGGAGTCCTTCTCCGGAACAAAGCCCACTCGGCATGCTGACACCCCCATGCTTCTGGATGGCGGACGGCCGCTGGGAAAACCTGGCCCCACGGGCCCCGCTCCATCGCCGTGGGGGCTGCAGCAGCTCTTGCCCTTGCCAAGGCCGACGAGTCGGTCACTGCAGGGTGAGGTGACTAGAGGAAGGCTGAAGCCGCGCAACCCAGGAATCAGGGCAAGAGGGCCCAGGGGCAGGCTGGGGAGAATTCGTCTGTGGGGCTGGGCACACACTGGGTCCAGTACGGAAGGAGCACCTTTCCCACTGGTATCAGTAACGATCCATGGGAATAACCTGTTGCCCAGCTGCCTTTCACATAATGGTCGTAGTGCCTATTGCTACTCAGTGTCATTGCTTCTTGGCTCCTTCAAGACACCACTAGGAAATCGCGCGCGTGTGTGTATAGTCATGCATTTATACTCGTATATGTGCATAAAGTTAGCATGAGTTTCTGTTGTTTCTGCCTTTTAACGTAAGTGTTTTCCTCGAGTGCTTTTCATATTGACCTTTTTCGTCTTGTGCGAGAAATTTCTGGTTCCCGATCAATGTATGTTTGGTGAGGGTAGAGTGTTCGAGTTACCCAAAATAACTTTCATTGTTGGTTCAGTAGCCAGTTTTACAGAGAATTAGGTCAGTTGTTTCTTTTATGGTCCAATTTTAAGTCATCTTTCCTTTATGATTTACTTTTATTTCTGAGCATGTAAAACACCTGGCAGGAACACCTTTCATGCTATGGGAACACGTTCCGTCAGAGAAGTCCCACTCCCATGCAAATCCTTTCCACCCTGTCCCAATCCAGCCTCGCAGGATACCATTTTCATTAGTGCTTAGTTTCTCCTTTCCTCTATTTATTTTTGAAAAAATAAGCAAATACATAGAGTTTCTCTGACTTTCTTACACAAAATGTGGCACACTATATATTCTGTTCTGTAGTTTGTTTTTCTCCCTCCTAATAATATATATCTGTTGAATTGTTCCGCACTGGTTCACAGATACCTTCATTGCTAAAATTCATGAACTCTTTACTACATATATGTCAAAGGTATTAAGGTAGGCTCGGCAATGCTGCAGTAACAAACCCGCAAATGTCCCTGGCTTTACAAATAAAGGTTGATTTCTAGCTTACACAAACTCCTACGTGGCTTGGGCCACCCTCCTTTGTCTTGTGGCCACATGAGAGGAATGTGTCTCCCACATTCTAGGCTTAGAAACAGTCCAGGCTAGAGCCCAGTCACATGGCCCCAAACCAGGCCACAGGGGAGGCTGGAAACGTACTCTCATGCTCATGAATGGAAAACAGAAATGGAATTTGGTGACTACATGGCACTGTCTCTGCCACACCAGGCTTGACAGTCATTGTCTCACATAAACCCCACGACAGCTCAGCAAGGCTGGTGCTCTCACTGTCTATCTAACAGCCGAGGACCCTGGGGCTCTAAGCCCTCGCGTGCCTTTCAAATTCGGTGCTCCTGGGTGTCAGGTTCATTTCGGATCCGGGCGCGTCTGCCCCCGAAGCCTGTACTCTCGCTACCTTCCACGGCCCGACGGCACTGTCTGCCGGGAAGCACGGCAAGCCCACTTCGCCCATGCGCAAATGCAAACGTGCAGAAGCGGGGCCGCCAGAGCAGCTGGTGCCGGGCAGGACATAGTTAGGCTTAAGATTCATAAGCTCCACCGCACGAAGAGTGCAAGGTAAAAATTAAATCCCTGGAGCAATAAACACCAAACCACCACAGGACACAATGTTTCAGCAACGCTGGACAATGGAACAGCTTTATTCATAATTTTTGAATCAAGAGCTAATTGTTACAAAAATTTTAGAAGTTCGAAGTGAAGCTATAAACACTTTTTCTTCCTCTTCGTAAATAAAAGCATGAGGGAAATAGTGACTTTTTCAGTAGGAGTAGCTCTGATGAAGGAAGCTGAGTAATTAATCCCCGAGGATTTCAAAACTGAAAAACCTTCCCCTTAGAGAAAGAACTAAAATACACTTTAAAAGCCCCGTGGTCACTTGGGCAGTGCCTTGGTGCCACTGTCACCTGTATTTGTTGCCCAAGGTCGGGCACAACGATATTAGATTTCAATTAGGCTGTTAGTAGGTGAATCCAGCAAAACGAACAAAGACAAAGGTGGGAACTCAGATTTCAGTGACGCGCTGGCCGTCCATATGCGGAAACCATGGGCTCCATGAAAAGGTGAGGTGGCTCTAAGAGGTGATTTTTCTAGAACCCAGAGCTTGCACTCACCTCAGGGTGGGACATGAACTCATCTGGGTTGCCGACCCAGCGCCTTTTTCACAGCGATGCCCTGCAAGTGTCAATGTCTTTTGTATCAGAGCTTTCAAACATTTTGGACTCTCATGACAGTAAGAAATGTAGTTAGCCATGTACACGCAGTCACTCACGGAAACAAGTTTTATGAAGCAAAATACGGCAAAGCGCTCTGGCGACCTCCACCAGCACCCCGCCCTGCCCCGCATGCTAGCCTGACGTAGAGTCACACCTGTCAGCTGTGACTGACTGCTGGACCCCGAGTTGTGGCCTTCTGCTTTGCTGGCTGATCACGCCAGCCTGTGTGGGACAGCTACATCCCCTTTTGGGGGCTCCCTGAGGGAAGAGGGACTCAGGGTTTGGAGAGGGTAGGGTCGCCTGGGAATGAGTAACCAAACCCTGGAGCCTGGAGGACTGGAAGCCATTTGGGGAAGCTGCTGGCACTACTTGAAAACCAACTTCAAAAACTCGGGAGGTTCGCTTAGCACGTGGTCCTGTTGCTAGGGGTAACAGATTAGCGAAGCAAACAAAACCAGGATGCCTAGCTACATTTGAATTTCAGGTAAACAACCAATACCTTTTTAGTGTATGTCCCATGCAATGACAATAATCCCTCCTTTATCTGAAGTTCATATTTAACCTGTGTTTAATCTGGCATCCCAACCGCTTGTGTGTCCTATCCCTTGTCTTCGAAGGTTCTAAGTCTTACAGATGGCTCCAGGCTGGACAGGGTGTGGGTACTGCTGCTGGGAGGAAGGGGGACATCTGGCTCCACCTCCTTCTGCTCCCCAGTTTTCATTGCTGGCTACATGCCCCACAGCCCCCTGCAGGGTCCCCTCATCTGGTGGCACCCTCTCAGAAAAGGTTACTGGGATGGCAAGGTGGCCCAAACCCTCCTCCTGCCGTGTCCCCTTGAGCCTGGGGTCCTCCTGGAACTTAGGCATCCAAACCTCGGGGATGTAGGTTGTGCCACTGCCCCCGCCCCCCACCTCAGGGACAAGAGCACAGTGGCCAGCCCTATCCAGCTGTTGCACAGAACCCCACTTTTCCCTCCTGCAGTCACTCTGGGCTCTACAAGTGACCTCTGTGAGGAAGGGGGTCACAGGGAGGGCAGGAACCCCTTCCCGCCTCCCTCCTGCCCCCCATTCTATACACCCCAAGGAACAGTCTTGTCTTTCCGTCACAGCACACTCTCTGTCCACACAGGCTAAGTCTGTTCACTCCTTCAGAACAGGGCCTTCGGACTTGGTTCTTCTCGTTCTCCCCTTCTCCCTACCTCCGTGTCCCGAGCAGAAAATTGGTCATTGCCTGAAATCACTGACAAATGGTTCAGTGAAGAACTAAACCTGCCTCTTTGCTGTTGAGGTGGTCCCTTTAACAAGTGGTTAAGAAGAAGGATGAAGGCCTCTCACAGTGCTCTGGCAGCCAGGCGCCGGGCTGCAGCTTCTGAGCGCAGGGGCCTGAGTTGGGTTGGGAGGCAGCTGACATGGCTACTTCTCCCCTTGGCGGTGAGCAGCACCAGGAGGCGCCTGTGTTTTGGAATCGGCTGCTGCAGCTGGACAAAGAGGGCCAGTCCCTCCTTTTGCTCTCATCCAACTTTTTCAGGAAACACACTTTCTTCCCGACTGCCAAGACTCATCAAGACCTGCTGCCCAGGCCGCAGTTCCTCGCGGGGCCTTCTGTCCCTTTCTAAAAACTTGGTTATCCGGGCCTTCCTCCCATAGCCATCTGAGTCTTCCAAAGTGGCATAAAAAAAAAAAATTAATTAATTAAAAAAAATCATTGCTAATGTATAAATTTGCTATTGGGACAAATTTGAAATTTCGTATGAAAAAAAACTAACAGGTATTTATTAAGCTCTGCCATGTGTGCTGAGCACTGTTAGGGTCCCATAAGATTAAGACATAGTTCCTACACTCAAGAACCATACTGGGCCCTGGTTAGTGAGGCTCAGAGGATTGAGCGTCAGCCTGCAAACCAACGGGTCACCAGTTCGATTCCCTGTAGGGGCACATGCCTGAGTTGTGGGCCAGGTCCCCGGTGCAGGGGCGCGTGAGAGGCAACCACACATCGATGTTTCTCTCCATCTCTTTTTCCCTTCCTTCCCCTGTCTAAAAGTAAATAAAATATTTAAAAAAAAATCATACTGGAAGATAAGACTTAAGTACATAAAAAGTCACGTAACAATGACCTGAAGAGCCTAGCAGATAATAAAACACATTTGAAGACTTGTAAATGTTATATAATGACACTGTTTCATTGTCTACAGAATCACACAGGATTTAACCAGGTTATCCCTAAAGTTTCCTTATTTGTTCCAAATAAATTACCAACTAGTTCTTTTGAATTTTTTATACCACCACCACCTGGTGTCCACTCTGCACCAGGCACCATCACTAGCAACTCTTCCAGTCTCCACGAGAACACCACGGGGGGCGGGGCAGGTGGGGAAACAGGAACAGAGCTGTGCGGCAGAGCTGGCACTGACTCGCAGTGGCAGTGGCAGGCTGTGTGTGTGCACTTTCCTGTTGGAGACCCTGGAAGTCTAGCCCCCCTGCAGTTAGGTCTGGCCCTGAGACTAGGGAGGCAGAAGAAAGGGGGCGCGTCTCCTGGCTGCTGCTGACAGAAGCGTGCGGTTTCCATGAGAAGCGGGGCCTACCTTGGCCACCCTGATCCAAATGGCGGCCCAGGAGACTTTGCCTGCTGGTCCTCCAGGTGGAGACACTGAAACACAAACCTCTTCGAAGGCAGAGCATGTGTGCAACCCCAGGCTCCTGGCCCAGCTGCTCGGCATCCGCAAGGGCAAAAGAGCAGAGAGACATAAATAAAGGCAAGTAACAAACTGGGAAAACATGTGCGACATAGGTAACAATACTTTATATGCTACAAAGAGTTCTTGCAAGTGAATGAGACAAACCTGAGTCTAAATGGGCAAAAGACAAGGAGTATGCAGTTCACAGAGCTGATGCCTAAAAGCAGGTTTGACTTTACTAGTTATTGAGTTGTACAAAGTACAACTTGAAACAACGATGCAAAACCATTATTCTATCAGATTAACAAAGACGGCAAAAAATGATTAAGATGGTGGTTGGCAGGGTGTAGAGAAAAGGACCCTCCTGCCCACCGATGTCAAAGCAGTGCCACCTTTCTGTAGGGTGGCTGACAGCATGATTCAAAAGCCTTCAATGAGGACAGCACCTCTGAACACCAATTCCAGAATCTTATTGTGAGGAAAGAGTTAGAGATGTGCACAGAGATTTAGCTACAAGTAATTCTGCAAAAGTGAAAAGTTGCGAACAACCCAAATATACAAAAACAGGGACAATAATTATGGTGCACTTGCATAATGGGATATGATGCAGCCATTAAAAATGCCATAAAAGTATGTTTTGTGACACGGGAAAATGTTCGCAATATATTAAGCAAAAAAAGCTTGTTATAACCTGATCCCCAAAATGCACATATATGAACAGAATAAATCTGGAAGGCTTTCTTCTGGTTGCCAGGTTTACAGATGGTTTCTGTTTTTCATTTCTTTATGGCTTAATATTTTTCTGTAATGGATGTCCATTTCTTTTATAATAAGTTTTAAAAACTGGCAATTATGCAAAAGTGAAAGGAGAGGGCATTAATAAATTCTGAATTCACGGGAATTAAGCTGAACCAGATCACTAACAAAGCAGCAAATCGGCCCTGGCTGGTGTGGCTCAGTTGGCTGGAGCGTCATCCTGTACACCAAAGGTCACAGGTCCAATTCCTGGTCGGGGCACATACCTGGGTTGCAGGCTCGGTCCTGGCTGAGGCACATGGGGGAGGCAGCCCATTGATGTTTCCCTCTCTCCCGCCCTTCCTCTGTCTCTGGAATCTGTAAATATATCCTCAAGTGAGGATTTAAAAAAAAAAAAAAAAAAAAGGAGCAAATCATAAAGGGCTAGCATTTACCTTGAATTAACTAGATTTAGTTTTTCCACCAGAGGGAATAAGCCCTAAAACAGAAACTGACATGAGTTACAAAAAACAAAGCTGTAATTCAGGCATCCCTGTCCTGTTACACATGCACCGAAGATATTTGGAAGGAGGGCAGGGTTCAGCAGGTCAGTCAGGGAAGGCCTCACTGAGGTAACATTTGAAAAAAGATTCCAAAGAGGCAAGGGAGTGAGTTATGAAAATATCTGGAGTTTTATAACCAGAGGAACGGCCAGTGCAAAGGCCCGGAGGTGGGTTCCAGGAACGGCAACGGGGGTGGCGAGGCTGAGACAGAGTTAGCAAGGACAGGGCAAGTCGGCGATAAGCCAGCGAGGCGAGCACTGGGTTCCGTGGACTACTGTGTGAACGTCGGTTTTTATTCCAAGTGAAGCGGGGAGTCACTGTGGGGTTTTGAGCTTGGAAATGCCAGGATCCCTGCGGCTGCTGTGCGAAGACTAGGCTAGCCGGGCTAGGGTTGTGGGAGGGCAGAGGGATCTGCTTGTCCAGGTGAGGGATGAAGGTGGTCGAGGGGTGTAGCTAAGGTGTAGCATCCTAAACACAGTTTTGAAAGTAGAGCCAAGAGGAGTCCCAGACAGGTTGGGAAGAGGATGTGAGAAAGAGGAGTGCAAGGATGGCTGCTGGGGTTTTGGCCTGAGTAAGGGAAGTGGAGTTGCTATTAGTTAGGGTAAGAAAGACAACTGGATGGAGCTTTGGAGGTGGGAAGGATCTGGAACTCACCTGTGGACCTGTTATGTCTGAACATAGCAGCAACAAAAATCCTGTTTGCAGAGTGTTTCGAGAAAAGAGTGCAGGCAGGGAATACATAAAATGGAGTCACTTTAACCAAGTTACTAAAATTACTAACGTTATTGTAACTGAACAACTAGCAGGGTCCCAGCGCCTGCCGCCCATAGGCAATAACTCTGGAGACAGAGTCCGATGGGAAGGAAAATGGAATTTTTTATTTACTTAAGAACATACACAGATTTCTTGATGCCCCCCACTACCCAACAGAGGAGTAGGCAGATGGCTGGCAGGCCACCACGGCACCGCAGCTTTGCACACAGGGGAGAAGCATGGGACCTGCCGACTGGCAGGGCCACCTCCCTCCTCCCAGGATCTGTTGGCCCAAGCCCCAGGCCCACTCCCCCAGCCGCCGCAGCTTCCCACCAAGGGAAAGGGCGCGGAGTTTGCTGTGAAGCCATCCCACTGTCCTCCAGGCCAGGCAGATCCTGGAGCACTGCGGCAGGGGGGCTGGGAACCCCTCTGGCGGCACTCCCAGCTCAGGAACCTCAGCCCCCAGCCACAGAACCACCAGCCAGGGGATGGGGGAGTGTAAGTGTGGTATTTGCGCAAGCTCTGCTTTTCGAAGACTCCCCATAACCCCGTGTTGGGTGAAGTAGATGGGAGGGTATGTCCCTCCCATCCAATCGCCTTCCTAGGTTTTGATGCCAGCCCTGGGCACCTTTTTTTGCTGTGTCATGCACGTGTCCTCCAGTTGCCAGGGTAAGACACCTGTCTTCAGCACCTCTCCACCCCTCCCCACTGAGGGGAGGGTAGTTACCATGTTACATTATGAAGACTGAGGCATGAGGAAAGACTCTATTCTTGTTCTAAGTAAGCAGCCTGGGAACTTAAACTTTTTGAACTTTCCACTCCTATGTCAATGGCTGGGCCAGACACCAGAGCTCCGGATAGCCCTCTGATGACCCCGAGGTACTCACGCATGCAGGCCACCCGACATCCTCCTGCCCAACTTCCAGATCACCTGACACCCGGCACCCATCACCCAGACCGCCCAACACTCGACTGACAAACACCGTGGGCCAATCCTAGGGCTGAGAATGCAGGGTTGAGTATTCTCAAGAATGTACTTTTTAGTACAAAAGTTCTTAAGATTTTCTTTCTTCAGAACACTTCTGGGTTTTTGCCTAGTGTGTTCCCAGTGTGCAAATTCTAAGATCTTTGAATAAATCTACCATTTATTTCTAGCCAAAGCCTCGAGGTTCCTCTCTGTTCAAGTTTCTAATGATGGCATCTTCAAAAACATAAAAATAAAAAGGTAAATTCAAGACTCCTGGCCCAGCAACTATTACATTCCAAGTACTGAAAATAGGCAAGTTAGTCACTGCCCGCAATCTGGAGAAATCGCAGGGATAGAAGACGTGCCAGGGCGCACTGGGGCCCAGGCCCCCGTTTTCAAGGGACGGGGGAAGAGGATGCAAATTTGTCCACAGTCCTGGCAAGATTACACGTGTCATTAAATGGATGACACACGAACTGCAGAAATTGGTAGCAGCTCCTTCAGGATTCAGCTTGAGGTCAAGAGCAAGGGAGGCCAATATACGGGCATGGCAACAGTAGGTTTACAGCTGTTCATATGAATATAATAATAAATAAGAATAAACCCACATACAGCTGTAAACCTACTGTTGTTCCACTCTGTATGTACGAGAAAAACCTGGTCTTTCCTCCTGTGTGTCTCCTTTACTACTCATACAGAACAATTCACTCTGACATCAAAGATGTGGGGTGTCCATCAACCAGCTCTGTGACACCAGCTGGTTGTGTTACAATTTAACTCAATTCTGACACTATCCACTTGGAAACATCTACTGTCAGGTCCCACAGGGTAAGAGCTCCGACCCATGAGACTCCCCTCCCCTGCAACTTCAGCTGCCAATCCCAAGCAGTAGTTCTCCGGGTTATTTGTAACTTCTGAACAACCTGAACACACATGGGAGGTTCCCATGACCTCCTCCCCCTCGGATTTGATTATTTGCTAGAACAGCTCACAGAACTCGGGACAACAGTTACATTTCCAGTTTATCAAAGGGTATGACAAGGGATACAGATGAACAGCCCGGTGAAGAGCCATTGGTCGAGGTCTGGGAGTCCTGAGCACTGGAGCATCCTTCTGGATGGACTTGGGTTGCATCACCCTCAAGTAAATTGATGTGTTCACACAAACTTGTAAGGTCTCCAAACCTCATACTATCGGGATTTTAATGGAGGTTTGATCATTGACTCCATTTTCTGCACTTCTCTCAAGAGCATATGGGGCGGGGGGGAGCCTGAAAAATACTGGGTTGGCAAAAAAGCTTGTTTGGGTTTTTTTTCTGTAAGATGGCTCTAGTAGCATGCAGTTGTCTTTAACTGCATTTGAAACAATTTTGTTAGATTGTATTGTGACAGCTGTCATATCAGTGTGCTTTAAAAAAAATCAAAACTGGTGAATTTTTGTGTAGCAACATTTTAAGTGTATTATGCTTTATTATTTCACAAAAGGTAAAAACGCAACTGAAATGCAAAAAAAGATTTGTGCAGTGTATGGAGAAGGTGCTGTGACGAAAGGATGTGTCAAAGTGGCTTGTGAAGTTTCGTGCCAGAGATTTCTTGCTGGACGATGCTCCACAGTCAGGTGGACCAGCTGAAGTTGACAGCGATCAGATCAAGACATTAACTGAGAACAATCACTGTTCTACCACGCGGGAGACAGCTGACATACTCAAAATACCCAAATCAATAAAGTTACTGGTGAAAATGAAAAATGTGGTTTTTATTTTCCAGAAAAAACTAAAAAGGACTTTTTGGCCACCCCAACACAAGCTTGTAATCATGGCTGGGTCTTCGTGGTCACCAGCCCTCATCCAGAAGCCATCTACGAGCCCACCCAGTCAACTACCTACAACAAAAGACACTCCTATCACCCAGAAATTACAAGGGTCTAAGGAGCGCTGTGTCAGGAACAGCAGTTAAGACCAAGTATTAGAACAGAAGATGCTCCTAGTGCTCTTATCACTCAGGAAATCCCAACGGTTTTAGGAGCTCCGTGCCAGAAACGGGAAGGGTGGGTGGGGTGGGCGAAGACCAAATACGTATTTCCTAAAATTAATCACATCACCACGGAAGATATGCCGGAAGAGTGAGATCTAGGTTCCAGCTTTCAAAAAGGGGGAAACAAAACCAAAGACAGCCTGCAAACCCATTCATAACCCTGGCGAGATTCTAAAAGATGCCATTAAATGGATGACGTATGAACTCCAAAAACTAGCAGTAACTTGTTTTGGATTCAACTTGAAGTCAAAGGTCAATCAGCCCAACGTATTTTTAAAAAAGCAACCTGGGCAAATCTGAAGGAGAGCAAAGGTTTCTTCAGAGGAGACAAGTCTCAGGTGGCAAAAAACAGCGGCGCTACTGGCCAGCCCCGTACGGGAGCCCCGCATCCCGTCTCTGGGGCTTTCTGGTCACGGAACCGGGGACAAGCCTCCCTGCAGCTGCGGGGATGGAAACCGTGCTCCCCAGTGGCGGGGAAGAGGGGCACTTGTTTTGCGAACTCTCACCGTTTGCTTTCTCTTTTCACACCGGAGGATGATCCTGCCACAGCCAGCGGTGATGCGAGAAAGTGCGCGATGAACAAAAGAAAATAACCTTCCTCTGGCTCTGCTGCAGAGGTCTCCACACACGAAAGGTAAGCGCAGGCCTCAACACTTTCTGAACTGCTTTCCGCCGGTGAGCCCTATCCGGGCAGCCGCAGAGAGCCGGCGCCTCCTGCAGAAGCCGGGTCAAACTGACGGTGGCCAGGCGATCTCTGGTCCGAGGGAAACAGACTAGTCGGCCCCGCCCAGGCTCCGCCCCACTTCCGCCCTCCTCGTCCCGCCCCCACCCCGCCAAAGTCCCGCGGGGCAGCACCTTCCTAGCATCAACGCACGCGACAGGCCGAGCCATCGTGACGCATGCGCCGCGACGCCTCGGCCTGGCGCGCGCGGCTCGACGTGCTGCGCGCTCCCGCTCCCGTCCACACTCTACCCCGCCCCTTTTTGCGCCGCCTGAGCTGCCTACCCCAGCTCTGTTCTCCCCCGGGCCCGGCCCTCCCACACCCGGTCTCCAGACCTGTGGCAGTGACTGTAGGATAACCTGAAAGTCTGCAAGACCCACATCCCATGCTCCCGTGTTGGCGGTGGTGATGGACTGGGCTTGCGGGGTAGAATAAGCCGGGATGACAGGAGGTGGCAGTCCCGCGAGCTCACTTCCGGAGGACGGGCGGAAGTGGCTGCGCTGGATGGGGGTGGGCAGGAGCGCGAGGGGAGGGCCGGGCCGCCGGGGGTCGAGGGGGTGGGGCCTGGGCCGGCCGTGGGGACCCGGCGTGGGGCCTTGACTACGACCCTGGGCGGGCAGCGGCATCCTGCTGAGCCGGGGCGGGCGGGATCCAGGTAACGACCCATCGCAGATAGGGCGAGGGTCTTCCGGGCGGTGGCGGGATGGGGGTCAGAGTCTGGGGAGCGTCGCTGTCACCCCCTTCCCGGTGAACCCAGAGCGCGGCGTTTCCGAAAAGAGGGGTGGGAGGAGTTAAGTTTTTGGCGGGGGTGGAGGGGGTCATGTGGACGCCACGCCCCTACAGGAAGGAGCTGGAGTGGGGTGGGGGGAGAGAGAGAGAATGAGAATATGAATGAGTGTGTGTGTGTGTTGTGTGTGTGTGTTGTGTGTGTGTGTATGTGTGTGTGTGTGTGTGTGTGTGTAGTGTTTACGAATAAACTTAGAAGGGAGGGGCGACAGGGTGAGGTCCCAGACTGGGCAATTGGAACACTGTGGGTTTACTGCAGGCTGGACTCGGGCCTCAAACATTCCGGGAGAGAGCTCTTGGGAGTGGCCCTGGGGAGGAGTTTGACAGCGATTAGGAATTACATCCCTGACACGGTTTTGGAAGCGAGGGCGAGGGATGGGAGAGGTGAGGGTGAAGAGAAGATAGCAAAGAATGCATGTGAAAGGTGCCAGCATCTAGGTCTGGAGTGGAATTGGTTTAGTCGGGTAGAGCTAGCAGCTTAGAACCCTGGACAGCTTAAGAAGCTTGGGTGATGTAGGGCAGTTAGTGTGTGGTGCTTAACGAGACGAGGGGACAGGGCGAGGTGGTTCTTTTCCACGTTTCTTAGAAGACAGTCTCCACGCACTGTCGGTGCTTTTGGCCACTTGTCTGTTGCGAGAGTAGGTGCAGTCTTTCCTTTATCCTGAGCCATATGTGTATGTCTGAGTTGATGAGGTGACTTTTGTGGGGGCGATATGTGAGTGAAGCAGGTACTTTGTCTATCTTGTGGAATGTTTCAGGGAAGAGTTTGCATGGTAGATCATATTAAGGGATCTAATTTAGGTAGGAAGCCTTAGGAATCCTTTTGGGAGTATAATAGATGTGTCATAATGTTTAAATATTCTGCAGGTTAACACAGAAATCAGCCTCCTGGGCCATGCCGGTTCTAAGGCCTGCTTCTTCTCATGAGCCCCAGGAGGAGACAGAGGGGCTGGTCCTCACAGTGGATGACTTCCCCTCCCTGAGCAAGAGGTGGGGCAGCACCTGGGATCTGCCCAACACCAGACTCCGGGCTTAATAAGCCAGCTGAATGAAGGGATACAACAGACCCCTGGGAGGGACACCGAAGCCTGCAGTGGGGGGGGAGGGGCCTGGACATACCCCTTCCCCCCCAGACTCCTCCCTCTCAAAGTACACTCAGCCATGGACTTTGGACTCGCATAAGAGGAGAGAAGCTGCACTTTGTCTCTGGTTTGGAATTCTCAGTTTTGGAAATGGAGCGCTGGATGGGGGTTTGATGATCCCCAGGGGAGCAGCTGAGAGAAGAGAAGAAAGGTAAGGTTCCTGTCTCATTTCCCACTTGGTGTCTTGCTGCTCCGGTGCAGAAAGTGTTGAGTGGGGTGAGCTGGAGATGCTGCCATTCAGTAAGTACCCGAATGAGACCCCTTACCCTGCTGGGTACAGAAGGAAACTTCAACCCCCTTCCCTCTCGTGAGTGCGGTCTTGTCCCCAGCCACTCCTTACCCAGGAAGGGTACCTTGTAAGGGGTTGTGAGCAGTGGCAATTACGAGGTTGGGCCAAGGGGCACATGCAAAGAATTCAGCCCTCTGACGGGAGGTCGGATTAGGTTACCTGTAAGGGCCTTTCCAGCACTGAGATAATAGGATTCCGGGTCAGTTGGGGCTCAACCAGGACTCTGGAATGGACCACCCGGGCAGAGGCGGCCGTTCTGTTTGAGGAGCTGGTCGAACTGCCTTGAGGGGGTGGGTAGGAGATGGTCTAAGTGTCCTGCTAAGTTTTCTCTCCTCCTCCTCCTGAAAGGGAGTTTAGGCCATGAAAGGTCATGGGAAGAGAGAGGAACAGAACGGGACTGGGCATGGGAAGAACGGTTGTGTTGCAGCTCTCACTTTCTCATTGTACAGCCCTAGATATGGCCGTCCCTGCTGGGGTCTCTTCACCTGCCACGTGGGGATAACTAGCTTTCCAAACCCCTCACAGGTTGTTACAAGGAGCAAAGGAAGCGATAGATTTTGAAACGCGTCCAGGGCCATGCACCTACGACACAGTAACCCTGACGTTGCTCGATATGCTTGTGTAATTGTGACGTAGAGAAAAGCTCTGTTCTTTTATTGGATCGGTGCGCTGGCGAAGCCTTAGATGGCCTTAATTAAAAGCCTACCCTGAATTTGTCTCTTCTTGTTGTTATTAAACAGTACCTGGATCATCAAGCTGTGGAAAGGTGTGTGGGCCCAAGAACTTGGACTGAGGGACTCTGGCCCTCGGGGCTCTCCAGGCAGCGTGCGGGGGCCTCTGCAGAGCGGGGAGGAAGCTGAAGCCCCGAGGTCCTTAGGGCCCAGTGTCTGGTTAGGAAGCGGAGCTAGCTTTCCGGGAGTGCGCACTGGGCGGTCCCTTCCTGGGCCACGACCTAGTCTTCTCTCCGCTCTTTAAGATGACCGTTTTTTCTGACTGCCATCTCTTAGTCCTTTGTATTTCCGCAGGCTCCCTTCCCACTTAAAGGGGACTGTTCAGAGTTACCTTCCCGCCTCCTGCCTGTTCCTTCTTGGAGCTCCAGTTTGCCCAGGCCAGCATGCCTGCTCTTCTCAGTGACAATGAGGGAGAAGGTGCTGGGAGAAACGAGAGGAGTTGGGAATGTTGCTAGACAGCGGGGTAGGTGGCTCGGGTGAGGGGCAGGAAACTTGGCTGCTAGCATCTGTCTCCCACTAGCTGCGTAAACATCTGGGCCTGGCATTCAGTGAGGGGGTGGCAACAATAACTAAGGTCATTTGCAAGCTGAAAATCCTGTATTTATGACTTAGTTTCTTTTTCCCTTCCTTCGTCCCTTGCCAGCTGAGTCCGTGACTCCCCCACTGGTCTGAGGGTTGCCCAGGCAGGCTTGGGTGGCGTCACTGGGCCTGAGCTGTTCCTTCTCCTAGGGTCAGATGCAGGGAGCCCCCTTTGAGGCCAGGTTTCTACTTTAGAAGGTCCAGATTTCAGGGAGGGCATGTCGCCTCTCCCAGCTTTGCCCAGCAAATTCCTGGTGTCAGTCAGTGCTTAGGCACCGGGATACAGCAGCCCCTCAGATAGGCATGGGTCCCAGGATGCCAGCGTGGCCTTTATCCTACCTGGGAGGCCTGGGAGTGCTTCAAAACACTTGAGGTACCGCAGGGTTGTACTGTATGTGTGTAGTGCTTACATTACGTGAAGTGTCCAGGCTGTTGTGTCGTGTCAGTACGTGTCCCCACATTGTTGTGAGGAGGAGAGAGAGGGTTTACTTCCTCAGGTGGATGTGAGGGGAAATTACAGAAGCCCTGAGCAGGGAGGGCTTGCCCGAGTCTGGCGTGGCAGGCCCGTGATTGCTTGCCCAGGGCTGTCGGGATCCTGCTGCCAACCCCACCCCCTAACCCCGTGCCCGGGAGGCCAACTCAGCACCCTGCCGACAGCCTCTCTGGTAAGACATTTCCTCTTTAGAGTGAGCCGGAATTCCTCTCCCTTGTCATTTCTACGAAAAGCACTAGTCCTGCCCTCTGCCTGACCATTCCACCAGACAGTCTTCTCAAGACAGCCACGGGCCTTCACACATGGGCACCTTCTTACAGGGGTGCCCGGATGCTCAGATCGCTTAGCCAGGACCCGCGACAGACCTGACCGAATGCTGTGTGTTTTGACTGAACTGACTTATGCCCTTCTTTTTTTCCAAAAGGTGTAGGTGGCTAATGAAAAGTTCCACTTCATACACATGGCTTGGTGATGACCGTATTAATCTGGTCTCCTTTCTTGGATCTTGATGAGCTGAGTTTCTGGGTCTCCATGGGGAATGGGGATGTTGGGAGGAGGGAAGAGGGGAAAGTAGAAACAACACTGATTTTACTTCTGGTGGTTTCAAGCCAAGATCTGTTTTAAGTTCAGAGCATGAATTTTTTCCAAATTGTAAAAAAAAAAAATCCAGGTTATCTTGGGCCTGGTTGATGGCGGCCCATTTCCTGAAGTTTTCCGGTCCTTCTCCTTATCTCTCTGGTTGTCTTTCCGAAGGGGCGGAGGTGGGCAGGATGCAGTGCTCCTTCTGTTATCCCTTATCCTGGAACAAGATCTTCCTATTTCTCCCATTTTCACTTCCGTCGGAGTTTCGTCCCGCCTTGTTTTCTTCTGCCCTTCTCCCCCCGTAGCCCCCCCCTCCACCCCTCCTGAAACCTCCATGTAGAGCTCAGGGCCTCTCTCCCCGGGTCAGTTTGGCACCAAATGTTTTCTTGCTTCCGTCCAAGAATTCAGCCAATCCCAATTCTCTAGAAGCCCTTTCTGCTCCGGACAGTCCTCCTTCAGTTGGTAAATTTCGACTTAGGTCTTCCTGGGAGCCTTGGAATTTAAACAGTGGACAGTGGTGGTGAGATGTGCGTGAGGGGACACAGACAGCCCTCCTCGTTCCCCACGGAATGGCCTTGGGGGAGGGTTATTGTTAGAGGTGGAACTCTGGCGTCTCATGGGCAGTTGGTCTCCCCACCTTTCAGCATCTCACTGTGTCCGTTGTCCTGGAGAGTGATTTTTGCTACTGATATCTTGGAGCTACAAACCATTATTTCCCAACTTTTTACACTTTTAGGATGCTTTTATTGCTTTCCCTCTTGCCTTGACATGGAGTGAGTGTGTAGGTCTCCCGTGTCCCGTGTCTGTGAGGAAGAGCTCAGAGAGGGCAGAAGTGTCGACACTGGCTCACATTCCTGCCATAGTCCACACAGGCAGCCAAGCTGGAGGCCTGGGACACACACACGCACGGAGTCCAGCCTCGCCAGCTTGTCAGCTCTTCTCTCTGCTCTGTCGGGGCTGAGCTCCGACTGCTTCCACCGAGATTGGCCACCCTTGCGCCTGTCAGGCTGGACACAGACATCTTAGCACCTGCATGTGAGGGTGCATGAGGACTCCCCCTTCGGAGGCCAGGGGGCCTGGACCTAAAACCCGGCCAGGTCCCCCAGGAGGTCTTGAGACCTTCAACGGTTGGCACTTACCCTGAGCCTCAAATTCCTCGTCTGTGGAACAGGATGAGAGCTGCTAGGAGGGGTCTGACATGTGGCGGCCTCTGTGTAATTTTGTTTTAGCACGTCACCTCCACGCAGGAGCCTCTAGGGCCTTTTGTTTCTCTAGAGCCCTGCATACTTCCGGTTTCATGTAGAAACAAGTCAGTGAGTAACCACACACAGCAAAGTTCAGGCCTGCTGTTCTGCACTGCCAGGGGAGGAGGAGGAGGACGGGGGAGGGTCTGCTGCCAGTGGAGTGTCCTCATCACATGTTAGTTTTGGCCTTGGACTCAGCCCTTCTCAGGAACGTCATCTACAGAGTAGCCAGTGCCCAGCTCCCCACCCCACTTCTCCGCATCAGATACACACAAGTGGGCTTTTCTGGATTCTGTCCCCCACCCCCTTTCATGAACTACCACCAAATCCTGTGATCCAGTCCTTGCCTCCTTAGGTCTGGTGGTTCTACCCCGGGGACATGTCTGTCTCGGTTTTCACGCTGAACTAACAGCCCTCATTCCCCACCCCCAAAATGAAAGAAACCACAGCTGGCCCTCTCCTGCTTTTGGCAGCAGGTGTTTCCCCTGCTGGCTTCCTTTTTGGCGCCCTGGTTCCTGTTATAACATCCCTGCACCAGGGCCCCTCTCTTGCCCCTGACTCCCTCCCCTCCCCCGGAAGCTAGCATTTTGGGGGCGGTCGGGAGAGCAGGCCCCCCGACCCTTGGTCTAGAGTTTGGCGAACGCACTCCCTGGAGCTGCTCGGCATCCCGGCAGGGCTCTCTTCCCCAGCTACGGGAGGCGCTGGGCTCCGGGGCTGGGGAGGGCGAGAGGCCGGGGAGGTCTGGACTGGCGGGCTTGCGGGTTGGGTTGGGGTCGGGTACCGACCCGTGCGGTTGCAGCTGGGAGCAGGAAAAGGCTACCTCCCCAGCGCCTCCCGAAGTTGGAGACCCGGGCAAACGCGCTGTCGGGGCGAGGAGGCGGGCCCGGGAAGGAGCGGCTGGGGGCGGCCCGCCCCGTCCCGTCCCGCCCCGCCTCCCCGGGGAAGGGCCACGTTGCCTGCCCGCCCGCCCGGCCCCGGCGCGCCGCGGGGAGGGCCGGCCAGGCGGAAGGCGCCGGCGGCCGCGCGAGCTCCAGGGACGCGCCGGGCGCACCAGGCTCGCTTCCCGCGCCCCGAGGCGGGCCAAGTTGAGAGCCGGGAAGTTGGGGAGACCTGGTGAGTCGGAGCCCGGGGAAGCCGGCGTTCGGCATCCCGGAGGTTTGTCCCCGGGAGGGGACGGAGGTCTGAGTCAGAGGCCCCACGGGAGTGGCGAGGGCGCTGCTCCCGGCTTGAGCCGCTGCCCCTCTCCGCGCTCTTCGTGTCCCCTGACAGCCCCGTGCCCGCGAGCCCCCGCCAGAGGGGCCTGGCGCGAGCCGCCCGGCTTCCGCCGCTGCCCCCTCCCGAGCTGGGAAGTGGCGCCCGCGTCCCGCTCCGGGAGCCCCGGGCCTCCAGCTGTGGCAGGGAGGGCGGGCTCGGCCGGGAGGGCGCGGCTGGGAAACTCCATCGCGGGCGTCGTGGGTGCGGGCCGGAGGGGGCTCTCTGGAAGGGTTGGGGTGGCCGGAATGGGGGGTGGCCTTTCCCCAAACCCACCCCAGTGACCTTTCCGCGAGTTAGAGGGGTTCTTTCTCCTAAGCCGTGAGGAAGAATTAATGTGGAAATATGTAAATTGGCAAGAAAACTTTTTCCCTGCTTGCCAACATGTGTGGAGTAGGGGTCCCTGAGATGCCCAAGGTCCCCATCTCATAAACCCTGGGGCAGGGGGACTGTGGCAGGCTGGTGAAGCTTCTCCCTCCCCCCCCCCCCAAGGCTCCGCTGTGGTTAACCCTTTCCCCTGTTCTGTATTTAATTAGTCTGCTTTAGAACAGCGATTTTCATCCTTTTTCATCTCGTGGGATACATAAACTAATTACTAAATTCTGCAGCACAGCAAAAAATATATATTTTGCCAGTCTGACAAAAAACAGGTATAATTTCAATTCATTTACACTGAATAGCCCTTGTTGTGTTGGCTCTTGTCGTATTTTATTGGACAGTCCAAGGGAAAAGAGGTCAGTACCCCTGCCTAAGTAGTCAGGTACCGCATGCTTTAAAAATTCTCGGGGCGCAGTGCTGCGGCTCACCAGGCGAAAATCGCTGCTGTAGAACGTCGCTGGCTGATAGGTTGTCCGACTTTCTTTTCTGGCCTTTATAATACTGTACTTTCAGAATGCGCAGCCCTTCTCCTAGGTGCTCGTGCCCGCCTCGGCTGCCTCCTGTGGCGAGCAGTGGTGCCCGACCCCATTCCTGGGGACCATTGAACCCTCCTGCATCCCCACTTCTGTGTCCTTTTTCTCACAGTTGGAAAGCACCGTGGTATGTCTAACCTCAGTGGCCTATGTGACAGGTTAAACTAATTTCCTGCTCGGGACATTGGGGACACTATTATCCTGTTTGCCATCAGAGACCAGGGACCTTGATGATGATCCAAGTCAACCCTCTCCCTGTTCAGATGAGGGAACCAGGTCACAAGGGGGTCAAGTAACTTGCCCTGGGTCACCTGGCTTGCGGGCGCTGGGGCGCCTGAACCCTGGGCCTTCATGATTCTGCTGCGCTAGCATCGTGCTTCCACCTGGCCTTTTCCTTTCCGGGGTGAACAGCCTGCACCCCTTCTATCCTAGGTCTTATTCTCTAAGCCCTTGAATTATTTAGTTACCCTCTGTGACTCCCTTTCAGTTCTTCCATCCTCCTGAAACTGTGGAGCCTGGTGTGTGACACGGGAGTCCGGTGGAGGCCTAACAAAGGACAAGACAGTCATTCAGCTAGGTCTCCATTACCTGTGCCATGTTCTGGGCTCTCTGGATATTTTAAGTAGTGGTTTTTAACGTACTAAATGAGGCGGAGATAGAAGGGAAAGTGTCAGCATTCCTTCAGCTCCCGTACTTTTTAAAAGCTACATATGCCTTCTCCATTATTGCGGAAGAAGGGAAGTTGACTATCTGGAACTCTCTTGCTATTTAAGAAACACTTTTACCAGCGAGAGGGACTGGCTGGAGAATGCCATGGAATTGGAGTGTTAGAGAGGGACCTCACAGCTCCTAGGCTGGCAGTCCCCTGGTGAAGAAACAGAGACCCATAGGTGGGTGGGCTGAGGGCTTCATATACTAAAGAGGCTCCCTTGGCGGCAGCGACACAGGTGTCTTGGTGCTTGGTGGTGTGGAACAGCTGTGTGTCACTCCTCTCAAGGAGTTGTGAAAACTCTAGCAACTCAGAGCCAGTCTGAGTCTGTGCCTCGCAGACAAATGTCATTAGTGGAACGCGAGAGACGCAGGTCAGGGTTACGGGCTGTTGGTCTATTTTAGAAAACGAAGGCGTGGCAGACCGTATCTTCCCAAATGGCACTTTTAGAAATACCCCAGCCCCGTGTTGTTGCCACTGGGCATTGTCCCCCATCCACCCGGTGGCAGGGTTTGTTGTTCTCTCCCCTGGCCTGTGAGAGAGTTAGACGCGGGCTAAGGCTAGGTCATAGAAAGGATACTTGGCCTACTGTCTTTCTTGGGACTGTCACCTTTGGCACCCGGCCAGTCCCGTTCAGAGGAAGCCCAGGCCACACGGAAAGGCTGCGTGCAGAGGCCACGCGGAGGGCTCCATCCAGCCCTCCGGCCCCTGCCTCAGCCAGCACCAGCGTCGGCCTGCAGGAGTGAGAGACTAAGCGTTTCGGGGAGCCCGTCCCCCAGCTTTCAGGTTTTCCAGCTGAGGCCTCAGACATTGTGGAGCAGGGGCAGGTCATCCGCTCTGTGTCCCACTGTCCCAGTTCCTGACCCATGGAAACAGGGAGGGAATAAGTGATTGCCATTGTTTTAAGCCAGTAGGTGTTTCCATTATTCAGCAATAGACAGCTATTGAGGAAGGGCGTGTGAGGAGACGCAGGCCCTCAGACTTCAGGCGTGGGGCTGAGCACAGAGGGCAGGGAGGTCTCTTGCGCAGCTTGTCAAGGCTCCATAGATTCTGTTTACTCGTTGTATCGCGTACTTACTGCCTCATAGTGAATCGCCCCAGAGCTTAGTGGCTTAAAACCACAGACTCGTTTTATCCCCAACTCCACTGCCCGGCTCTTGCTCCTGGTCTTTTGTGCAGCTGCAGTCCGGCGTGGCCGAGCTGGGATCATCTGGGAGGCTCCCCTCACTGTAGTGGTTGGCGCTGGCTGTCAGCTGGGACCGTAGCAGGGGCTGTCAACTGGAACACCTAAACGCGTCCCATACGTGTGGCCTGGGCTTCCTAAGAGCAGGCATCTCGGGAGCACCAGATGGAAACTGTATTGCCTTTCATGAACTAGTTTCACAAGTCACATGTCAAAGAGAGGGAACATAGAGCTGACCTTCCCCACCTCTGGAGGGAGGACTTGCATCACCACTCTGTAAGAAGAGCTTGTGGCATGGGATTTGTGGTGATCACCTTTGGAAAATGTAATCCTTCACTGCCATGCTGTTGGTTTGGTCTTGTCGGACCCTAACTTAATTAACAGTGCACTCAGTCCTCCTCCCAACCACGTGAATTTCGTGTGTGTGCCAAGCACAGGGATAGGCTTAAAGGCCACAGAGCCTTTTTCCTAAAGAGCAGGACGAGGGCCAGGTAAGGCACAACCACAACTTCTGTTACAGTGTGGAGGGGAAGGGCAGGCGGCGCGGAGCGAGTGTGCTGGGAGTGTAGCTGGGACGACCAGGCTCTGCCAGGGATGCTACAGAGGGACCCACCTGGACCGCGCCCTAAGGGCTGTGCGACTGCTTGCATGTGGGGCTGTGGGCGCAGCCAGAGCGCAGACACAGCAGAGCACAAGTGCACTTGTGGCCGAAATAAGTCGCCTGCCGAGGCCGGAGTATGGGGGCCGTGGGGCCGTGGTTGGAGGTGAGTTTGAAAAGGGATGTTTGAGTCAGCTGGTGGGGAGGGCTCTGCGTGTCACGGGTTTGAGTTTTATTCTGCGGGCAGTGACTCCATCAATAATTCAGGCTTAAAATAATACTTTATAAGAAGGGAAGAGAGTTCAGGTTAATGGGTTCGGGGGTTTAATAATGGGATGATGGCATTGAATAACTGTCTCTCCTATTTTCATAATTCTGAAATTCTTGGATCTGGATGTGTTTCGGAATTTAAATGTTTTTTATTTTATTTTTAAAAAGATGATTTGGTGCATTTATGGTGTGGTGTGCTGTCTGGAGCAGCACACCATAATCCAACATATTTATTTTTGTAGCAAAATGTATGAATAACCACACTAAGCGGGATAAGTAAAGACTATAAATAGCCTCACATTAGATAAGGTCAGGTTTCACCACATGAGCTTAGGACAGATTTTACTGCCAACTTAGTGTAGAAAATTTCTGTTTTTCAGTTCTTTTTGGACTTGGGATTGCGGGTGTGTGGCGTCCACACTAAAGCCAGGTTTTAGGTTGCGGGCCAATCTCTCGAACGCTGAGGATCCCAGCACAGCAGCCTGGCAGACGGGGGCAGCTGGTCCTCGCCCTCGAGGAGCTCGTAGCCGAAAAGAGGTTTGACAGACGTTGAGCAAGAGGTGCCGATGCTCATGGTTTGAAGGAGAGGCGGACCTCACCTAGTCCTGAGACAGCAGGGGAGGCGTCCTGGTGCGCACGTGAGTCTGAGCACATCAGGCACACAAGCTCGTGCAAAGGCCCTGAGGTGGGTGTGCGTATCTGGGGCCTGGAAGACGTAGAGTTGGGCAAAGAGAGCCAGCAGAAAGGGGACAAATGAGTGACTGGCTAGTGTTCATGTTGCCGTGTGCCATACACTGTGCTAAACACCGGACACGAATTGTCTCACCCAGTCCTCACAGCAGTCTAGTGAGGTATTTGATGAGGTGAGAAAATTGAGTCTCAGAGATGTGCAGAAACGTAGGGCAGTGCCAACCATTGCCCCAGGCTGCCTGGCTTGCCCCTTGGCTCCTCCCACATCCTCCTGGTGGCTGGACTCAGCAGCGCTTCCTGGAGGAGTACGTGGGCTCAGCTGGCCACGAGCCTGGCCTCTGGGCTTGCTTCTCTCCCGGGGCACAGCCGGCCCTGGAGAGTGTGCGCGCTCCCGTGTGCGTGGACATGGACTTCCGAAGAGAGGGCACAGCCTGGTCTGGGGAGCACACGGACAAGCAGTAGGAAACGGCCTTGGAACTGTGGAGGAGCCCAAGCAGAGAAGCTGTGGAGCCTGGGAATGGGTATGTCGCGTTCTTTTACAGCAAGAGGAGCGAGTCCGATTGGGGAAGTCAGAGAAAAAGAGCCTTGGGCTGGAGACGAGGGCCTGAGTGCCAAGGCGGAGGCCTGGCTGTACTGTGGCAGCTGTTTCCTGTGGCCCACGGGGCCCCTCTCGTGTTTACAGACTGGCTAAGTCTGCTGAAGGGCCTTCAGAATATTGCTTTGATCTGCTTGGTAAGTGTTCCAACGTCAACCACATCCTGAGGGTGAGTGAGGAAGAGACTGGAAATCCACATGTCTATCTTCTAGGAAACCCTGATTGGTACATGATTGCTGAAAAAGTGGAAAGTTAATGACACCGTAAGACAGAAACGGACCTGAGGTTTCTGAGAGGACTGGTGGTGTAGAGTTGTAGGGTGTGGATGGTTTCTGGGAGAAAAGACAGGTGGTGCTGGCTGCGGTGGGGGAGTCTCCCCAGGAAGGGGACAGAATGGGTTCGCCTGCTTCAGAGCCCAGGAACACAGAGATTACATCCGGAACCAAGGCCATGGCTAGGACGAGAGAATGGGGCTGTGAGGCAGAGGGCGACTAGCAGAGCAGCTGGCATAGGAGGGTACATACCTGAAGGTTTGGGGTGTGTAGGGGGCGCAAGACCAGAGGCAGGAAGGCCAGGAAGAGAATCATACAGCCAGGAGTGGCAGCTCTCCAGGAGTCAGAGGGTGTGGGTAGATCCTGTCAGGTAACAGGGTCGGGCAGAGTGAGGGGGCCGGCGGGACCATGCTTTTCCCATGTCGGGTGTGTGTCCCAGTCCTTTTCCAGAGCCTGGGAGACAGCAGGTTGTTGAGCGATTGAAGAAAAAGTGCACGAATCAAAGTAGCGTAAGGACACATCCTTCTTCACTCAGATTCCTTTCTTGTTAACATTTTGCTCCATTTGCTCTGTCTGTTCATACATATACACATAATATTTTTGCTTTGAACCATTTGAGAAGTTGCATCTATCACAGCCTGCTGCCCCTAATGACTTCGGTGTGTGTTGCTGCAGAATTGGGATATTCTTTTAAACAACCCGTATGGCTGTCAGTCAGTCACCAGTGATACTTGACTGTCTACACAGGGGCGGGCCAAAGGAGGTTAATAGTTGCTTTGTATGGAAAATAATACAATAATTGATAAATAATACAAGAATGAACTCTGCGTTTCCCCTACTCAACAGTTGTAAACTTACTTTTGCCCACCCCGTATTCCAGTTTTGTTGTTTGACCCAATAATGTCTTAAAAAACAAAACAAAACAATGTTTCATTGAGGTATAATTGACACACAGTAAACTGTACATATTTACACTTGATCTTGGCCAAAGGCTGAGAAGCGATAGTAAACTGTACATGTTTAAAAAGTACAATGTGCTAAGTTTGGACATATGTGTGCACCCATGAAACCGTTGCCACATCTCCACCCCTCAGAGCTTCCTGGGCCCTCGGTTGGACCTCCCCTGCTGTCCTCGCGCCCCACCCCCAGGCAGCCGCTGACTTGCTTGCCGTCACCGTGGGTTACTTTGTGTTTTCCCGAGGCTTATGTAGGTGGAATCATACTGTATGTGCCTCCTTTTGGTCTTTCACATCGTGCTTACTTGAGATTCATCCACGTGTTGTGTGTGTCAGGAATTTCTTCCTTCTTATCGCTGAATGTTATTCCATTCTGTGGAAAAATCACAGTTGGTTTATTCTTCTTCCCTGTCGATGGACTTTTGGGTTGTTTCCAGATTTTGGTGATTATGAATAAAACTGCTACAAACATTCCATATAGGTTTTTGTGTGGGCATATGTTTTCATTTCTCTGGAGTGTTATCTCTAGGAGTGGAGTTGCTGGGTCATATGGTAACTTCCATCCAGCATTTTGACAAACTGCTATAGAAGGACATTAATTCCATACTTCATACCATATACAAAAATTAACTCAAAATGAATCATAAACCTAATGTTAAACCTAAAATTATAACATTAAAATAGAAAACAGGGCACGGGCTGGGTGCTCAGCTGGAGCACCGTCCCATACACCAAAAAAAGGCTACGGGCTGATCCCTGGTCAGGGCACATATCTAGGTTGCCTGTTCGATACCCTGTCCTGGTGCTTACAAGAGGCAACCAGCTGATAGATGTCTCTCTGTCTCTGTCTCTGTCTCTGTCTCCGTCTATGTCATCTATTTCTATCTCTCTCTCAAATCAATAAACATATCCTTGAGTGAGGATTTTAAAAAAAACATGGAAAAATCTTTGTGATTTTGGGTTAGGCAAAGACTTTTTAGATACAATGCATGATTCATAAAAGAAAAAACCCATGATAATTGGACGTCCTTAAAATTAAGAACTTTTCTTTGATTGACACTGTTAAGAGAATGGGAAGGACAAGCTTTTGCATTTGTATTAGTCTGATGGCTAAGAAATGTTATCTCAGTAGTTTATTTATATTTTCCTTATGTGTGAAGTGGAACATCTTTTCATGTGTCGAAGGACCATTTTAGTCTCTTTGCCCTGGTTTTTTAGACAAGGATTTTTGGCCGCCTTTTGTTCTCTCTTTTCTCTTTTTTTAAAGTTCTTTGTCTGTAGGGCATTGACCCTTTATTTGTCATGTATGTTGCAAATGTTCTCACCTAGTTTGTCAGTTGACTTTTTACTTGACTTACGTGTTTTTAGCAGATCCACTTCTATATATATATATATATATATATATATATATATATGCACACCCCCCCCCCCAGAGAAATGAGATACTTTCATGCAAAAGCATTTTATTTATTATTAGATCGGGATTTTGAGTCCTGCTTTGAAAGCCTTTCCCTAGCCCAGGTCATAGAGGGATTAACCTACGTTTTCTTCTGCCACTTACATGGTTTTACTTTTTATATTTAGATCTCTGAGCCCCTTGGAAGTTATTCTTGCATACAGATCCAATTGTATTTTTTTCCAAGTACATAGTTGTTATAACACTTAGACAATATTTTGCCCCAGGGTTTCTAAATATTACCTTTATCATTCATTAGATTTCTGTGTGTAGATTGGTCTGTTTCTGGAGTTTTAAATCCTGTTGCATTGAATGATCTGTTTATTTACATGCCAGCCCCACGTGGCTTTAATTACAGAGGCTTTGTAATGTGCAATATTTAATATCTGATAGCGCTAGCCCCTCTTCTCAGCTTTTCATTATTTCCCTAGATGTTCTTTCAGATTTATTTTTTCATGTAAACTTTAGCGTTAGTTTGTCTAGCTTTATAAAAAGGTATTTTCAGTGAGCTTTTTTATTATGATGAGATGTCCTATGTAAGAGCAAGGCATTTTTAAGTCTTTTGTGTCTTTCAGGAATTACAGTTTTTGTTCATATAGGTTTTAAATTATTTCTCTTTAAGTTTATGCCTAAAGAGTTTGCCATTTTCATGGTGATTGAAATAGGGTTTGCTAATCCTTTTTTTCTCATGAGCTATTTGTGGGTAGGAAGGCTATTGATTTTGCAGGTTAATTTTTATATCCTGCCACCTTGGTCCGTTCTTTAATTGTTTGCATTGCCTTTTATCATCCCCTCTCTTAGAATTTCCAAGCATGTTGTTCCCACAGAGTCAGAAGACAGGGACAGTTTGCCCCTTCCCACTTCTTCCCTTTACTTATGTTCCGCATTCTAGCCGCACTGGCTGATCCCTCTCCATTGATGGTGGGCGCTTGGCTTTGCTCCTGACTTTTGTGGGCACGCCTCTGGTGCCTCCTTACCGGGTATCGTGCTGGCTTTAGTCCTGAAGCGCGATATTTGACTCTTTAACTCAGTAATCTTTGGACAGTTTGCTTGATAATAGGAGGCACATAGTCTCATCCACCCGCCCCCTCAGCTTTGGGTAGAAAATGGGAAATGAAACGGTTCAGGAAGGGAAGGGGAGGTGGGGTTCTGTTGCTCCTTCTCTTTCACCAACACCAGTCTCCCTCCCCTTCGAACATATATTGCTTTTCTGAGGGCTGGCGACCTCCTTTTGGGATGGGAAGGCTGCTGCCCCAGTCCCAGTCTCCCACGCGGATGACCGCCCCGATGAGGGGAGGGCACCGCGTTTCTCAGAGAGCCCTGGAGTGTCTGCCTGGCCTCCGGCCCTCGCCACTCTTCACCGAGTCCTGGAGAACCGCCTCCCCCCACCCCCCCAGGGCTGCCCATGCCTTTGTGATCGTGGTTGTCTTCTCTCTTCAGTCCCAGGTGCATGGCTGCTTCCTGATCCCAAAGCCCAGAGGACAGGCTCCTAGAGCTGCGGGGAGTGAGCCCGGCCAGCAGGGCAGCTTGGAGCCCCCCTGGCACCTCCCCCGCGGGGGCCAGGATGCTGAAGAAGCAGTCCGCAGGGCTTGTGCTGTGGGGCGCCGTCCTCTTCGTGGCCTGGAACGCCCTGCTGCTGCTCTTCTTCTGGACCCGCCCTGCGCCCAGCAAGCTGCCAGCCGAGAGCGCGCTGGATGACGACCCTGCTGGGCTCACCCGCGAGGTGATCCGCCTGGCCCAGGACACCGAGGTGGAGCTGGAGCGGCAGCGGGGGCTGCTGCAGCAGATCTGGGAGTACCATGTGCGGCGCAGCCAGCGGTGGCGGGCGCCCACTGCGGCCCCGCCGGCGCCGCCTCACGTGCCTGCGACCTCGCCGCCAGCCGTGATCCCCATCCTGGTCATCGCCTGTGACCGCAGCACCGTCCGGCGCTGCCTGGACAAGCTGCTGCACTATCGGCCCTCGGCCGAGCGCTTCCCCATCATCGTCAGCCAGGACTGCGGGCACGAGGAGACCGCTCAGGTGATCGCCTCCTACGGCAGCGCCCTCACGCACATCCGACAGCCCGACCTGAGCACGATCCCGGTGCCGCCCGACCACCGCAAGTTCCAGGGCTACTACAAGATCGCGCGCCACTACCGCTGGGCGCTGGGCCAGGTCTTCCACAGGTTCAAGTTCCCCGCGGTGGTGGTGGTGGAGGATGACCTGGAGGTGGCCCCGGACTTCTTCGAGTACTTCCAGGCCACCTACCCGCTGCTGAGGGCCGACCCTTCCCTCTGGTGCGTGTCCGCCTGGAACGACAACGGCAAGGAGCAGATGGTGGACGCGAGCAAGCCGGAGCTGCTCTACCGCACCGACTTCTTCCCGGGCCTGGGCTGGCTGCTGCTGGCCGAGCTGTGGGCCGAGCTGGAGCCCAAGTGGCCCAAGGCTTTCTGGGACGACTGGATGCGGCGGCCCGAGCAGCGGCAGGGCCGGGCCTGCGTTCGGCCCGAGATCTCTAGAACCATGACCTTTGGCCGCAAGGGTGTGAGCCACGGGCAGTTCTTTGACCAGCATCTCAAGTTCATCAAGCTGAACCAGCACTTCGTGCCCTTCACCCAGCTGGACCTGTCCTACCTGCGACAGGAGGCCTACGACAGGGATTTCCTCGCCCGCGTCTATGGCGCCCCCCTGCTGCAGGTAGAGAAAGTGAGGACCAGTGAGCAGAACGAGCTGGGGGAGGTGCGGGTGCAGTACACCAGCCGGGACAGCTTCAAAGCCTTCGCCAAGGCCCTGGGAGTCATGGACGACCTCAAGTCCGGGGTCCCGAGAGCGGGCTACAGGGGCATCGTCAGCTTTCTGTTCCGGGGCCGCCGTGTCCACCTGGCACCCCCGCAGACCTGGGACGGCTATGATCCCAGCTGGAATTAGCCGCCGGCCCGCCTCTCCTTCAGTGTCGCGGCCCATGCTCAGACGACTGTAGATCCCGGCTCGGGGGTCTGCATCGTCCTCTCTGTTTCTCTCTTGGGTCCATTTATCTTTCTATTATTATTTTTTTAAAATTTTCGAGTGCCCAGATGATAACCGTGAAGATTATCCTCCCCATTCTCAAGACGGTCAAATCAGGGAAACTTCTGGAGTGTGTTGGGCGGTATTAAGCAGGAAATCACAGTCATAGGGAGAGATTTGGGCTTGTTGGGGCTACAAGCTTCTGTTTGTCAGGTTTTCTCCTAGGGCGTCTGCAGGGGTTGGTGACTTCGGTGCTCTTGACCAGGCCTCGTCTGGGCGCTGGCTCTTAACAGCCAGGGCACCAGCCCTCCTCTTGTCACTGACCCCTCCCCCCAATTGTGGGTGGGGGAGCTGGGGTTTGTGAGAAGGGGACATATTTGTGGCCAAAATAAGACTAACCAAAGGGGTTTATCATCAGGGTCTGGGTGGAGCTGTTGGGTCGTCCGGGTCTGTGCCTCCCGCCTGTGTTTTCCCTCTAACTCTCCGTGTCCCTGACCTCCTCACAGCTCATCTGCCCCCGCAGCCCAACAGCTCGGGATTCTAAGATGGAACGTTGAAGGGGGCAAGCAAGACCGCGCCTCACCTCATCCCTGGCGGTGGGGGAAGGCCTGGTGTTCTGGGGCACCCTCCCTTATCTGGCCTCAGAGACAGGCTCAGTCCGATTCCGGACCCTGTCTTTTCTAAACACTGATCCCTTTCCTGTCACTCTAGGCAGGTTCCAGGCTGGTTTGACGGAAGAGAGATTGGCTCCCTGTTCCCCCTCCCTGGGGCCTGCCCTCCCTGAGACCTTGGCTTCTAGAGGCCCTCTCGGTGTGACACAGGGCAGCCTGGACAGGATGGCCCTGCCCCCCTCCCCCCCCAGACACCCTGCGTCTGTTCACTGGACCTTGCGGACGGAGGGCTGGAGGGCAGTGCCTGTGTTTGTTTCTTGCCTGAGCTCAGCTCGTGGAAGAAAGTTGAAGCTGCAGAACTATTTTCAAAAATAAAAGGCTGAACTGTCTGAAAAACATTGTGTGTGTGTGTGTGTGTGTGTGTGTGTGTGTGTGTGTAGCGTGTGGCCTGGAAAAGACAAGGGGGCGAGGGAGGAGGTGAAGGGTGGAGGAAGAAAGGAAAGGGGAGAGTGAAGACTGCAAGAAGGGCCGGGCGTGCAGGAGGTAGTGCATCAGTTGAAGGAAGGAAAGCAGTTGACTGGAAGAGGAGGTGGGGGCAGAGCCAGGCACCCATCGCCGGGGAGGGGTCTGGTGTGGAGCAAAGTCCAGACTTGAAGGTGGACAGGGCCCAAGGCTGTACCGCACTAGGGCCAAACTTCTCTAGAGGTGGGCAGTGGGGGACGGGGGGCGGCGAGGGGAGTTGCTCAAGGAGTAGGTGCTGTGTGCAGGGTGCCCTCTGCTGGCGCAGGCGGCATTTCTGGGCATCCTCCAGCACCTGCCTGAGCTCCAGGCCCTGGCAGTGGCCGCAGTAGCCTGACCGTGACCCCCGCGTGGACGCCTGTTATACCACCTCTCAGGACACACGCTGGCAAATGTTTCTAAACTCACCCATGTCATGGGTAATGCTGCTTGTGACCTGCCAACTTGATCTCATTACTGGATTTGAAAACCCCAGGCCAAGTGACCAGATGGGTCAGCCACTGTGAGGCAGGGTCACCAGTCACTCCTGGTGCTTCTCTGGCCTGTCTTCTTCTGGACTTAGGAATTCCTCGTGTGCCCAGGGAACCAGCAGCCACTTACTCTCACCTTTTAGATTTCTGTAGGGCTAGTTTTGTCTTCCCACGTGTCCCTGGATGGATTATTTAACCGTTTGGGGGTAGGGTTGTGGTCGTGATCCGTGACTTGTAGCTAGGGAAAGGGGCCTCGTGAGCTGGTGGCAGTACCAGGGCTGCCACACCATGTTCTTAGCAGGTCTGTACTGATTTAACAGTTGATTGCCAAGTGCACTGCTTTTGGGGCTCCTCTGCGCTTGGGGCTCCACAATTACTGGGAACTCATTTAGTCCTCAAAGCAGTTGTGGGCAGTTAAGCACTTTCACAAGTGAGGACTTGGACACACACAGGTCACACTTAATTGGGGTGGAGCGGGGATTTGAGTGGAACCCATGCCGTTAGCCACCACCTGATGCTGGTCTGTGCTCTCGACACTTTACCGTCCAGGGCGGCTCCTCGGCCTCCCACAGGCTCCGGTCTCCCCTCCCTGGGGCCCCGGGGGGGTAAGTGGGGCCGGACTCCTAGGCGGCAGGTGGTCTGTGGGGCTGGGCAGGGGCCGCCCTCCCAGCTAGGCCGCAGAAGAGGAGGCCGCTCTCAGAGATACAGGCCATGTTCCCAGGGGACCCTGTGTCCTGTTTCCCCTCCTTTTGATGTGGGTCCCCGGAGAGGCCACCTTCACCATTTCAGAGCATCCTCAGGTTTGATTCCTGCGTGTAGGGCAGCTGCCCCTTCAAACTCGTGATCGTCCTATGCAAACAAAGCAAGCGGAAGCACCAAAGAGAAAAATACCACAATTAAATGCTACAGAATCCTGTTAACCTTGAGTTGGAAGATTGGAAGACAGTTTCATAGAGCTCACCCAGCCCCTCCAGCTCCCAGGCCAGGTGGGCCCTGACAGAAACCCTTGTGACTGAATGGCACAGCCCGTGCTGGTTGCAAGTCCCCATGGGTGGAAGGTCTCAGCTGTCTGCAGGTGGCCTCAGTGGGGACCCGCTGTGTTTGTGGGCCCAGCGGCAGTTTGGGCCAGCCCACCACTCCTTCACCTTGGCCTTGGCACTTCTGCCTCTTCCCAGGCCCACTGTCCTTCAGTACTTCCTGCCATTCTCCCCTTATTCCTGGCTCCACCTTCCCTCCACCCCACGAGGCTCTCAGCCTTTGCCCTCCCCTCTTACCAGGGTAATTCTGACAGGGTCTCTTTTGTAGCATGAGTTGGGTGGGGTCGCAGGCCGGGATCGCAGGCCAAGCCCCGCTGGATCCTTCAGTTCCATGCCTCATATCTTCCTCCTCTGAAAACATCCATCTGTTTTTCATATACAGTCATTTTGCTTTATTCTTACTATTTTCCAGTGGTTTTGTAAAAACCATATTTAATTTTGGTAAGGGAGCTTACATGGCAATTTGTTTTTAAAAGGCCATTTTCTCCCCTTTAGTTTCTGTGTGCAATGTTTTGAGTATTTACATTTCAAAGACCTGAGAGGATATAATTTTCAGAGACACAGAATGTAAATTTTTTTGCAGTTACAACATCTATATAAATATAATGAAAGGTTTAACATAATTTATTTGACAATTCTCCTATATAATTTAACATACCAAATAAGCCTAATTAGTTTACTTCCCCCCTTTTATAAAGAAATTTTCTTTGAGATGTTTCAGGAATTATTCTGAAAAACTCCAAAACTCCTTAAAAATCTCAAAGGTCAAGAAAAAGACTTTATAATTTCTGAATCTTGGGATGCCTGTCAAACATGAAAAGTTTAAAAACATTTGGTCAAAATCATCGGTTGAGCAACGGAACAAAAGTTAACCATTTTGTCATGGTGATGGAGACTGCAGGCAAACCCAGAAAGTTAAGTAGTTGCAAGAAAAATGTCCTCTTTAATATTAAGAAGACTCGGTTTACTTAAGTAATTAAAGACCCAATGACAGACCTGATCAGTGTAGCTCCGTTGGCTGGGCCAGTTTGATTCCCAGTAAGGGCACATGGCTGGGTTGCAGGTTGGGTCCCAATTCTCTCCCACTCTTTCTCCCTCCTCCCTTCCCCTCTTTCTAAAAATAAAGAAATAAAATCTTAAAAAACAATAAGACCTGATGAAGATAAAGAGCACAGGAAATGATTTAAATAAAACAGAATCTTTGTTTTCTTTTTATAATCTCTTATTAAGAGCATGCTAACAGTACAGGAAATTCTTTTGAACAGAGGAATCACATTAACTTTTAGCTTTACATAAGCACAGCATTGATATTAAAGCTTAATTTTAAAAAAGACATTATAATAATTTTAACCAGCATAATTCTAAGAGGCAAAATTCTCCCTCTGCCTTCTGAAATAACCAAGACAAAATCATCTTCATTTTTGTCAGTGGGAACATAGCTCCATACCTTGTCCCCATCTTTTATTGAAAACACATACCAATTCCTTCCACATTATTTAGAATTTTTAACCCTAACACAGATAAATAAACTTATATTTTTGTAAATCCAGATAAGATAAAAGATATTAAATGTCGCTAACTTTAAAGACATGTCTGTTTTAATTAAACCAACAATATTAAATTAACTTTATTATTAAATAATTTCTCAGACTATGTGATCCTGAAAAGCATTTGGGAAATTTATGGAAACAATTTCTTTAAACCAATTAAACAGAGCTTTTTATATATACTCCTAATAATTTCCTCTGGAGGTGGATATACATATACAAATACAGACACACACAACCAGAGAATTTCATTTAAAATATTTTTTTTAGCCATGAGACAGGTACAATAAGGTAAAACATTAATTTATAACAGTTGGAATAAGTGTATTCTTTCAGATGGCTAAGTCTTTAAGATTTGTATTTGTCCTTGATAAACAATTCTGAAGGGGACTGGGGGTGGCAGCTGCTCGTGCCTTTAAAACTTTGTGTTTCCATTTTATTTCTTCGGTTTTTTTAGTTGTAGGCAGTTGTGGCCTGTGTTTACACTCCTGGTTATTGATAAGACCTTGAAGGTTACTGAGAGCACTTTGAAAAAAATTCTATTAGACTTCTCATTTTGCCAAATTTATGATCACACAGTTTTTAAATTTTTTTGAAATATCTTGTTAGCTTTCAGGCAGAACAAGCAGTAAGCAGTTTTAAAATACCTACTCAGATGTGAAATTATTTTGTCTTTTAGAAATTTTTCTCTATTAACCAAAGAATGTATTCTGTTGTCCGGGATTGTCCGGGAGAGGTTTGGATTCCTCTCCTTGTGAAAGCTCCTTTTTTGTGACAAACAACAGAGACAAGAAAAGGAAGCAAAGGAGCACAATTAAATGAGTGCTTACTCATCGGGAAAATGGCATCCCTTCACTCCTGAGGCATCACATGGCATGCCGGCACCTGGAGCAACTGCCCCCCCACCTCCCCCAAGGGTAAAACCCCTCCCAAGAAAACGAGGGAGATCCCTGAAACTGAGACGGCATCACACTCTGGGAGACAGAAGTGTATGCTCTATAGGTACATAGCCAGTTCTAGGGGATGCCTGGGCCATGGAGTTGAGGCCACTTTAGATGACTTTGTAGTCACCAGATTTGCTAACCTAAAAATAAAGTCCTTTCAAAGTTACAGCAATATGCGTTTATTGAGATCATATTGAGGCAGGATAGTAAGAAGCTAGGAAAATTTGTTGAAACTGGAATAAGGAACCTGAGGCAGCAGAACAAACGGGCAAGCAATTTACAGTGACCTAGAAGGTCGCCAGGGTGGAAAGCCCTGGGTGCCTAGCAATGGGCAAAACTAGTGCCGACCTCACCCCCAGGTTGGCCTTTCCTCCCCTGGCATATCACTGGCCATGCAGTTCAGACCCCCTGCCCTGGCGCTGCCCAGTCTGTGGGGACCATGACCCTAGAAGAGCATGCTTGGAAAGCTGATGATTATTCCGTCAAGGCCCTCCCTGGAGGCCTACCCTAAACTCCCAGACCTTAAAACCCTCACGACAGGCCCGGGGGAGGGCACTCTCCCAGGAGCATGCTGGCACCTTTCCCTTCCCTCTCTTCTTCCCCAACAGGCGTGCAACTCCTAAACTCTAAGGGACCCCATGAGACTTGCAACCAGGGGAGCAGTGGGCAGCGACAGCTTGTCTCAGGCTTACCCCCGAACCTGCCTCCAGGACCCCTTTTCTCTGACTTCCCAGTGAGCTGACAGCAGCCCGCCTTGGCTCACTTCTTTCCTATAACGTTTCTAGGGAGCCAAAGCCGAGCCTTGCCTGGACTCCCTCCTGTCACTTTCTCTATTCCAGGACCTTCCTTGTTTTGCTGTCCCTGGCTTTAATAAACACACCCTCATGGTCACGTGGACTCATGTTGTGAATTTTTCCCTGCACAAAGTCAAGCACCCACACACTACCGGCCGGCCTGAGGCAGACATGCTTGTGGCCCGGTCCCTGTTGAAGTAACAAAACGAAGAGCGACTTGGGAATCACTGGCTCAGCAAGAAACCCAAATAATGTTCATGTTAGGAACACAAAGGCAATGTGTATTTATGAGACGGGGAGGGAAACGGTTGCATCAGTAGAAGGCAGGCATTTCTACTGGTGCCGGTAACAGTGATGTTAATCGCGAGCAATGTTTTTAGTTTTCGGTCCAACAGTCATCAGCGTCATAACTGCCTTCTGGTTAGCTCTGCAGACAGTTCTGGGGGCAGAGCATTGCTTTAGGCCCAGTACAAGGGTGGTTCTGCCCTGTTTGAACATTTCAAAGGTTTGAGACCTAAGTCACACGTGGCAGGTCCCACTCAATCTTAAAGTGGCTCTGTTTATTGCTTGTTTTGACAAATGAAAGATAGCATTTACATTTTTTTTTTACAAAAGCAATACATGTTCATTTTAGAAAATCAGGAAGCAGCTAACATTACACTTCCACACGCCCCCTCATCCCTGTTTCCATCTCCCAGAATTCTTTCTTACATATATAGTAAATAAATAGGTAAAACATTTATTAACAGTAAAACCTGTTATCAATATGATCTCAATAAGTTAAACATTTATATGTACCCTATGGCATATTGTTTTATAATCATGTCCAATATTCACCTTTATCATAATTTTAGTCTTTTACTTTCTATTAAAAAAAGATTTATGGATTTATTTTTAGAGAGGGGAAAAGGGAGGGAGAAGAAGGAGAGAAACATGGATGTGAGAGAGAAACATCGACTGACTGCCTCTTGCACAGCCCCAGCTCAGGACAGAGCAGCAACCCAGGCTTATGCCCCAACTGGGAATTGAACCAGTGACCTTTCACCTTGCGGGGTGCTGCCCAACCAACTGAGCCACACTGGCCAGGGCTACCTTCTGTCTTAAATATCTTTTAACAAACACAAGGGATTTTAGGCTTCCTGACAGGATTTCCACAGAGGTCGGTGGGTGGCTTCGAGCAGGACCCTGAAAGCTCCCTCTGTTCTCCACTCACCATCCACCTAGCCTGGGCCAGTCACAGAGCTCATACCTGGAGCAGAGGTAGGGCTCCTGCCGGCGAGGGACACATCTCCTGTCCTGAGTCACAGAGACCAGGACATGTGGCCGAGACCCTACTGTGTGATGGACCTGAGCTGGACCTGCAGCCATTTGTGCTGCCAGAGAAGCTCTACCTGTGAGGTGGGGACAATAATGCCTCCTCCCGGAGTGGCTGTGAAGATGAGCGAATATGTGTGAAAGCAACAGTCCACGTCTAAAGAAGTCTCTGTCTCCACGCTCTCCTTTCTCTCGTTTCACTTTCGATCCCACCTTCTGCTCCTCTCTGCCTAGATGTTGAAAGAAAGGGGCCTGGGAAGTCCAAAGGCCCTCTGCCTCCTCCGGCTTCACTGAAATTTGGCTCTTACAGTGTGTCGGATTACAGTCAGCCGTATGCAGAATAAACCCCAAGGCACAGTACCTATGCAGGAGAGCCAGGTGGTGTACTGCCAGCACGGTTCAAAGATCATCAGGGCCCCAAGGGCCTCCTTTCTCTCTGTCTCACCCTCCTCAGCATGAAGCCTCCATCCGAGACATAACTCCGTGGCCGAGGGAGCTCCAGCCACCAAGCCTCCAGTTAAGGCAGGAAGAAAACGCAACGGCGAATGCTGGCTGCCGCAGCTCCTTTCTTGGAAGCCCACAGGCAGCCTCACCTCAGTTCCCTGGCCACCGTGGGGTCCCACAGACACATCGATTTGCAGAAAGGCTGGAAAAATTGTTCAGTGGAGTCAAATTACAGTTCCTCAGAACCAGGCTTCCCCTGGTCAGCCAAGACAACCGAAATCCTTAAAGGCCACATAGCCCCAGAAATGCTGATTGACAAGGGAGCGGATTGTTTTTCCTTCTTGAATATTTTTCGGAGTATATGCCCTACACCTTTCCTGGACCCTCTGCCCGCTGGTTTCGTTGTTGTGGGACACCCTCTGATCGTTCTCCATCCCGTGTCGCTATTCCTACTGCTCTTTCTGTCAAAGGGAAAGGGAAGAGGTTTACCTTTGTGACCATTGCCTAAGCCACTACCCAAGGTTCTGTGCGTTCATTCCCAGGCGATTCATTTGTTGACCCCAAGAATGAATGTGCCTGTTGAGAAGGGCTCCTGGCGGCTGAACTTCATCAACAGAGCCCAGCAGCCCTTTCTGCACAGGGGCCGCTCACGGAAGCCACGCGGCAGGGAGCTGCCTGCCCTGAGCTGCCCGCCGCACTGTGTTCCTGCTTGGGGCAGCCCTCACACAGGAGCTCCTGGACTCCTGTTTCAACCAACGGGGCTGGGGCTTTCCCCGTTCTATTGGAGCTGCACGGCAATATCCCGCTTAGCTATCCACAGACCAACCAGAGTGGCTCCGCTCTAACCAATCAGGACAGTGCTTTTTGGACCAATCAAACTATGACGATTTAGAGCCCTCATTTGCATGAAGATGGACCTATCAGGAGCCAAGGGTGGGACTTTCTCTCTGTATGTCAGCTCCCGTCTGGCGCAGTCACATTTCGTTTTCCCAGGGGAGGTTGTGTCCGTGTTGGGCACTGCCTTTCTGCATCTCTGCTGATCATAATTGAACTGTTTGCGCTGAATGAAGTTTTCTCCTTCATTGCACCCCAAACCGGGGATTCCTACTGGTGTTAGGTTGGTGCCAATGACCACACTGACATGCAGTACACCCACGTGGAAAGCAGAGGACCCTTGTTTGATAGGGTATCCACCTGGCAGCTGGAACAGCGAGACCCAACATGACTGTGGCCTAAGTAAGAAGCTTTATTTCTCATTTACTCAAAAGTTCAGGTGGGTGTTGCTTTGGGGCTGCTACAGCCGATCCATACCCGCCAGGGACCCAGTCTTCTGTTTTGTCATCCTGCCATCTTCAACACGTGGCTCCTAGTTCCCAGCTGGAGATGGTGCCCTGGCCCCAGTCAGGAAGGAGGCAAAGAGAAGGCGGAGGGGAAGCCTCTTTCTTTTTAGGATGAAAAGAAGAACTTGAGCATGCCATGTTCCCTCACCACCCCCATCCCCTCTCCAGAACTTGGTCTCTCGGCCCAGTGGGGGACAGACTGGGAAACTCGGCAGCCGTGGGCGCAGCGCCAACTTGCCAGAAAGAAGGGCCTGCCTCCTCTGCGTTTGAGCAATATGGCGAAACTCGTTAAATCCGCTTTAGGAGAGACCGTTTGCCTTTTTAGGAAAAGGCAGAAGTCCCTTGGGACCCGAAAGGGGGTGGGTACAGCAGCAGGAGCAGCGCGCAGAGGGCAGCCGCCCCGGCCTCCGGGCCTCCGTGCGTGGGCGGGGGCGGCCGGGCCATGACAGAGACCGGCTCCGGCTCCCGCGCCGGACCCGCCGCTGTGCGGAGCTGCCGGCGAAGCCCCCCAGCTGAGCACCTCCCGAACGGGGGACCCATAGATAGTGAGAAAACGAAAATGCCTGTGTTGGAGCTGCTAAGTTTTGGGGTAATTTGTTAAATGACAATGTGCTCTGTCATTGACATATTCTGTAAACAGAAGGGAATATTTCCACAAATATTTGAGAATAAGAATTTTTAAACATTTAGTTATCGGCCGCCAGGGGCGAGAATATTGTCATCTACAGACTTGTTCTGTTAGCAAGGTGGAAGTAGTCCTTGGGTTAATGGATGTGAATGCCTTGTTTTTACTCCCAAACCTTTTTTCAATTTTGTATTCACAGTATTCCCCAAGTTTTCATTAAGAAAAACTTCAAGCCCATTGAGAAGTTGAAAGATTAGTACCAAGAGGACTCTCATTCCTTCCACTGAGATGATACAACAATGAATATTTTGCCATATGACAAATACATATGATTTTCTGTATCATTTGGCAGAAAATTGAAGAATAAATACCCAATTTTTAAATAACATTTTTCCTGATCGTGTAATATATTTTCATTGTAAAATATTGTAAAGTGTAGAAAATAAAAAGAAAAGAAAGTTCATCCAAAACCCAGTCGCCTCGATGAACTGTCCTGATTCGTGCTTGGCCGTGCGGAGCAAGCTCCGCGTCTGAATTTGGTTTTCATTGGGCAGGACTGCCCCCTACTGTCTGCTGGGTGAATTATCAGGAAATGGGATTTCCATTTACACAGTTTCTTGTGGGTTTTGGTTGAATTGATTCCTCAGACCCTTTACGTATGGATGAGTTTTTAAAAAATCTTAATATATATAATATTTGTATTAGAAACATTTGAATCGTGAGGCTAGCACATGTTACCGCGAACGTGGTTAAAAGCTACTGGTTACTCTACGGGACCAACAGCAGCAACAGTTGGACTCTTACCGTGTACACATTTGGTACACACTTCTCGAATTGTCTTGGCATTCACGACGTCAGCTCTTGCCTCACTCTCAGGGATGGGAATTCTTCTATTCCAGCATAATATTTGCCTAAAGATATCTTCACGAATTGGAGCGGAGCCATCAAGTTGGAACAACATGTTTGTTTTCAGAAGGTTTTTGGCTCATACGACTTCCCTTTTAGTGACATTTGTACAGAGTCACAGCTACTCTTTTGCAACAACACGTAGCATGTCTGCAACAGTGACAGACGTATCGTGTGGATTCCCCATCATCCTGTATTTATGTAGGAAGTGTTGAAAGCCTGGAAGCTGTGACAGAGTTGCCATGACAGGTGAGCGGGGCTGGCTCACCAGATAAATTCACTCCTCCCCAAAAGAGTGATCCTGGGTGCTGATCGTTGTGCGTGCAGCCATGAGACAGATCACATCTGGATGTGCCCAAGCAACAGCTTCACAGCTATTGCGGGTGTGCCCAAGGCACCTTGTCACCTCGCCCTCAGATCTCACTTCCTGTGACTTCGCAGGGAGGCAGAGCTAGTATTTCTCCTTTGTGAGTGGACAAAGAGCCACCCAAATGAAACTGCTCACTCGGGCGGTTCCCCACGGGAAGCTGTTCTAGGAGCAGCAAGTGCTATCCTTGGCCCTTACGGTGTGCGGTTATATAATCCACCGAGTCCTTACAATGTATAGACTTGATATTGTCAGTTGCTCTAAAAATTGTCCGTCCAAGTGCAATATTTTGATAAGCTGCACATGAAGATAATCAAAAACAACTTATTGTAAACTGATTTCAACTTCCTGCATCTCTCTAAGGGTTACTCCACGCTCACTTTCAGTCTCTGCTTCTCCCAATGTGCTATTTTGTATCGTATCAGCAAGAATTTCTACAGCTTTTTGCAGCTCGTTAGAAAATTGCTTTGGCATCGTATGCAGTCTGCCCTCTGGCGTTACAGGCATTGAGATGAACGCTCATGTTTTCAGCCTAAAGTTCCAGATCTCACTGGGGTCTCCTTTCGGTGCCCTTGAAAGCCGTGTGCTCCAGAAAGGGGGCTGTTCCGTTATTCTCACTTTCACAGCGACTTCCAGCTTCCATCCAGAGCCCACTGTGCACGTCAAGTGCACAGAACCTTCAGAGGCCACTCAGAGTCCACTCTCCAGGCGTGTTACTGGTGTTTCAGGGACATTCAGAACAACTCGTGTAGCAGCCTGTGTCCTTCTCAGTCTGTTCCCTCCAAAATATAATGACCACCTCGCGGCACCTCCAACCAGGAAACTCTTGGTGAAACCCTAGAGCCACAGCCGCCGCCATCACCTCTACCGGGCAAAAACCTGAATTTCTAAAACCACAGAACAGTGTTCCCTGGCCCATACCTGGGAATTTATGAAAGCGCATCTGCCTCAGGGGTCTGTGCTACATTGTTCCCTTTAAGTGGGGCCCGAGGAGAGAGGTGCCCAGCTGCGGTCCACGCCAGCAGCTCCACACAGCTGCACAGCACACGCGTGGCTGCGGCACAGCTCTTCCCCCGCTCAGCGCGTGCGCCTGACTTTTTCTAGGTTCTTTTCCTTCCTTTGGTTCATCTTTCTCACCCTTTTTCTCCACTAGCATCTCATCTTGTGTACACTTTACACCTTCCAGAGTCTCTAGTGTACATTCACTTCACTCTGTTCTTTTTTCATTCTACCAACTTAGGCCTAGTTGCAAATTCAAGTATTCATGTTTGTATGACTAGACCCTATAAAATTTATAAAAGAATCCCACCCCCCACTCTCTGCAGGAAGTCACTCTCCCTACAAGCAGTAAATGAATGAGTAATTTAAAGATTTCGAGGTTTATTGTCATACTCTTCCATCAGGGGAAATTCCAGGGAAATAGGTCGGCTTGGTCATAAGAGTATAGGGAGGGGAGGGGAAGAGGGAGTGGGGCATTTGAAGACTTAAAACACTGGAAACATCAATTTAGAGTGGGCTGAAGTGCAATGAAGATACAGGATCTGTCGCTCCCAGCTTTTTTGGCCATGAGTCTTGCCTCATCATCTCATTCTGCCTCCTTCTGAAGGGGATCCAGATCCTACACTATGGAACGTGAAATACTCTCAAACCCTCTGCTTTTCTGACACAACCAGAGGACCACGATGTGACAGCTAGAACAAGGACGTGACAGAACAATGACTTGACAGCTAGGACCATGCTGTGACAGCGAGAATGATGTGACAGAACAATGACATGACAGCTAGGGCCACACATGACAGCTAGAACAATGATGTGACAGAAGCACAATGTGACAGCTAGGACAATGACGTGACAGCGAGAACCATGATGTGACAGATAGGACCACGACGTGACAGCTAGAACAAGGAGACGCATGTCTCAGTGTACTTGCCACGTAAGCTAACCTGGACCTGCCCTCACCTTCCCTACACCAGTAGGTGGGAAGCTTCTTATACATCTGACCTCTGCCACTGGCCAGTGTCAGACCCAGGTTTCAGTGGGTTCCAGGCAGGTGCCCTGCCTCAGGCCACCCAGAGTTCTCTGGGCTCTGAACGTGTGGAGGATGAATAAGCTCCATCTAGACAGACCTCAGATCCAAGTTCTTGTTTTTCATGACGCTGCAAAAAATATGTGAGGAATTCCGTATTTGGTTCTGAGTGAGTGACCATGTCTACCTGGGGGGGATTTGTATCAACTCTGTAATTGTGATTTTCACGGATCATCTTCCGGTTGTCTGGTCCTGAGTGGACGCTGAGGATCTGCCAGTGAGGCCCGCAGCCAAGCCCCCACCCTCATGGAGTTCACAGTTTGGTGGGACTGGGATGAAAAACACAAATGAAAATTCTAGAAATTATAACTGTAGAAATAAAAAACTAAATGGGTGGCTTATATCTATTTCTATCCTTGGGGTACAGGATTTCCCCTTCAATACACACTACTCCGTAAAAAAATGACGGCTACATCCAACCTTTTTAACGACCTTGGTCATCTAAATGCACCTTTCAGAAAGCAAAAAGGCAAGTCACAAGCTGGGAAACGATCATTGTAGTTTATAATTGACAAGGAATTAGAACAAAAACATGAAGAACTTGCACAGATCCAGAAGAAAGAATCAAACAACTCAACAGAAAAAGTGCAAAAGACATGACATTAAATTCTGAAAAGAGGAAAAGCTTTTAGCCTGTTAATATATGGAGCGATCTCCAATTTCCTTATTACTCAGGGAAATGAAAACTAAAACCACAAGAAGATAATTTTTATAGGCAATTTGTAGGTAAAATTAAGATGTTTGAAATTACCAAACATTATAGAAGTGGACCCGTTGTTGGGGGCCGAGGAAGTGTGAACTGGTGTTGCCACTTGGTAAACAATTTGACGTCATTTCCGATGGTTGGGCATTCGTGTACTTTAACCCTCAGGAACTGGTGAAGCTCCTGTGCACGAACCCCGGGAGACATGTGTAAACACGGCTCATCTCTCAAAAACTGGACACACTCTAAGTGCCCAGTGGTGGGAGCAGGAACATAGACTAGGACATATCCTCACCATGGAACGTTACAGAGCAACGAAAAGGAGGGACCCACAGCGATAGGTGGCAACCTTGCTGAGTCTTCTTAACAATGATGAGAGAAAAATCAAGTTCGAGAAAAACATGTAGAGAATAATACCATTGTTACAAAGACTAAATACAAGCAACACTGAGCATGTGGGTTAAGGATACCTCTCTCTTTACCGCCTATTTATCTGTGATGTGAACGAAGGAAAGCACAAATGCTGAATAGTGGCCACCCCACTGGGCAGGCTTGGGGACAGGAGAATGCAGAGGATAGGGCAGGGCGCAACAGAGAAATGTAAATTATGAAAAAGATTGAGTCCCTGTGTCAGAGTGTTCATGGTATTATAAATGAACTAATCCACACGTAAATTACTGAGGGCCCAGGTTTTATAATTGGAGCCTCACAGCCCTGTGCTGATAGGCGGTCCTCACAACACACCCACCCCACGCCGACACCAGGAAGAACCTCAGACTGAAGTCTCAGCTTCTCACACTGCACCCTGTGTGTCTGAGCCAAGTCACCTGTTACAAGGCAGTTCCTTGTTTTGTCTTCCAACCAATGGTTAAGAAAGAAAGCTTTACGTGTGTGTGTGTGTGTTTACCACAATTAAACATTAAAAAATTCGTAGAACCATACACTAAAATTGTGAGCATTCTTTTATACGTAAATTATACCACAATAAAGTTGATTTTTAAAAAAGAGAGAATATGACCTCACTATTTGAAGGGCTACTGTGTAGAAGAAGGATTTTAACTTTTCCTTGTGATTCCAGAGGTAATCACAAAGACAAGTTCACTGAAGCTTGAGGGAGACTTAATTTGGCTGGGTGTGAGGAAGACCTTGCAAAGGTGAGGGAAAGGCCAAAATTGTAGAGTGACGGCCCGGGAGACAGCAAGCTCCCCTTCCTGGGGATGCGCGAGGGATCTGGGGTCCAGCGTAGCCAGCTCTTTCGAACTCACAGAAAAAGGTGAAAGCAAGATTTATATGTATTCTACTGATTTCTGCATGTAGGCAAAACTCCGGTAAAAAACGCACTGCCCTGTTGGCCAAATGTCTCTTTGGGCGGCTGCCAGTTTGGTCTCTGTACGTGATGTCGGATTTCTCTTTCCTCTTTTCCTTCTTTCTTTCTTTTTTTTTTTTAGTTCTACAGAAGAATGACATCTGTAGAAAATGTCTTTCATTTCTGGGGTTTGGAAGTATGTGGTTAACATCTTTATTTTCATTAAAGTATTTAATTTGCTTTTCTTTGAAAATTACAAAAGGCAATATGTTCACACATACCTCATACACATATGTTTCATGACAGCATTATTCATAATGGCCAAATGTCCATCAGCAGTTGAGTGGGTAGACAAAAATGTTTTTTACCCTGTTAACCAATAAAGATCTGAGGCTATAAAACAATTTAAAAGTTTACTTGGGGTCACTCGAATCCAGGAGACAGAGGTTTAGGGAAAGGCCCACCACGTGCTCCAGGGAAGACCAGGAAAGACAGGCTTATAAAGGACAAAACTACAAAGTGTAATTCTTTCATGCAAATTAACGATCTCTGGCTAGGTCACCAAGGCTTGGTTAGTTCCAATGTGAAAATGAGGGAGGTGGAAACTATAGAGAGGAAGTCAAGTCCATGTGTGTCCATGCAGCTGTTCCAGGGTGTTTAGGACTCAGCCTTGAGCCGAGTTTAGCAGGAGGTGAATAATTTCCCCATAGCTGTGACAACTGAGTCACGAGGTACATCAACCTCGCTTCCTTAATAGACTCCCTGCTTCATTTAAGTGAGTCTGTTAGCGATGACGATTCCATTTTATTTTTTCTGCTATCAATCCATACAATGGAAAGTTAGTTTAGTCATAAAAAAAGACTGAAGTGGGGGTACTACATGAATAAATCTTGAAAGCCTTATGCTATAGAAAAGAAGCTAGACACAAAAGACTACACACTTTAAGAGGCCATCCATGTGAAATGTTCATAGAAGACAAATCTACCTAAGTCACATTAGCGCCTGCCTGGGTCAGCAGCTGGGAATGGACAGTGATTACGAACAGGCACACGTTTTCTTCTCGGGGTGACAGACCTGTTCTAAAATGATGGTGCACAGTTCCGAGCAGACCAACAGCCATTAAATTATGCTCTTTAAATGGGTGAATTGTGTGGTATGTGACTTATATCCCAATAAACTAATACATGCTAATTTTAGCGAGTAAAACTATTGTATAAAGAAAAACCCATCAATCTCCTCCAGCCCCACTACCCATGGGCAGCGTGTGTCTACTAAGAGCATAATCAAGACCCGTTTGGAGGTGCATACTTCCCACATTTTTCTTTACGTTTGTATGACACACATGCACACAGGTAGTTCTCTCCCTAGTAAATAAACACCGCCACTTACACGCATCGCCATAGAGCACCTGCTCCACTTCTTCATACCTAGGTTTAGAGTCTGGCATTGGGACCGCATTACTGTGCAGCTGGGGAAAAGTAACAAACCTTTCATTTTACAGTGCCCTCTTCTTTTTTTGAAATCATTTTTTATTTTTCACTTACAGTTGATATACAAAATATTAGTTTTAAGTGCTTAGACATTACATAACTTGCTAAGTAATCATCCTGATAAATGCCTGTCTGACACCATAAATAGTTGTTATACTATTATTGACGATATTCCCTACACTGTGCTTTACACCCCTGGGACTATTCTGTCACAACCAATTCGTACTTCCTAATCCATTCTACTTTTTCACCCAGCCCCCAACCATCATCCCATCTGGCAACCATCAAAATATTCTCTGTATCTATGAGCCTGTTTCTGTTCTGCTTGTTCATTTTTTTAAATTTTAGATTCACTTGTTGATAGATATGTATTTATTGTCATTTTATTGTTCATTTTTTTTCTTCTTAAAGAAAACCCTTTAACATTTCATGTGTTATAATACTGATTTGGTTGTGATGAACTCTTTGAACTTTTTCTCATCTGAGAAGCTCTTTATATGCCCTTTGATTCTAAGTGGTAGCTCTGCTCGGTAGAGTAATCTTGGTCGTAGGTCCTTCCTTTTTATCACTTTGAATATTTCTTGCCGCTCTTTTCTATCTTGCAGAGTTTCTGTTGAGAAACAGCTGACAGTCTTATGGGGGCTCCCTTGTAAGTAACTAACTGCTTTTCTCCTACTGCTTTTAAGATTCTTTGTCTTTAACCTTTGGCATTTTATTTCACTCTTATTTTTTTAATCCTCACTTGAGGATGTGTTTATTGATTTGAAAGCAAGACAGAGAAAGAAATATTGATGTGAAAGAAAAACACTGATCGGTTGCTTTCCATATGCACCTAAACCAGGGATCAAACCAGCAAACCCAGATATGTGCCCTGACCAAGAATTGAACCCATAGCCTCTTGGTGTACAGGATGATGCTTTAACCAACTGAGCCACACAGCCAGGGCTAACTTTTGGCATCTTAATTAAGATGTGTCTTGCTGTGGACCTCTTTGGATTCATCTTGTTTGGGACTCTCTATGCTTCTTGAGTTTATATGTCTATTTCCTTCACCAAGTTAGGAAGTTTTCTGTCATTATTTTTTTGATTTCTTGCTCTCTCTCTCTTCTTCTGGCACTCCCTCGATGTGAATGTTGATATGTTCAATGTTGTCCCAGAGGCTCCTTACACTATCCTCATTTTAAGTTTTATTCTTTTTTCTTCTTGCTGTTCCGATTGGGTGCTTTTTGCTTTCTTATATTTCAGATTGCTGATTTGATTCTTGGCTTCATCTACTCTACTGGTGATGCCCTGCAAATTATTCTGTATTTCAGTTAATGTAATCTTCATTTCTGACTGGTTCATTTTTATGTTTCCTACTTCTTTGTTGAAGTTCTCACTAAATTCATCTACTCTTCCCCTAAATTCATTGAGCATCCTTATTACCAGTGTTTTGAACTCTGCATTCAGTAGACTGATCATCCCCATTTTGTTTATTTTTTTTTTTCTGGATTTTGTTCTGTTCTTTAACTTGGGACATGTTTCTTTGTCTCCTCATTTTGGCAGCCCCCCTGTGTTTGTTTCTATGTTTTAGTTGAGCTGCAAAGTCTCCCGTGCTTGGTAGAGTGGTCTTATGTAGTAAGTGCCCTGTAGGTTCCAGTGGCACAGCCTCCCCATTCATCTGAGCTGGGCAATCCAGGTGCACCACCCTCTCATCATGTGGAATGTGTACACCCTTATGTTGTAGTTAAGCCTTGATTGATGGTGGTACTTCAAAGGGAGGAATTTACTCCCATGTTGATTGGCTGCAAGGACCGGCTGCAACCACCATAGAGGATCAGCTGTGCAGGGGCTGACCCCATGGAGCAAGACTTACTTCAGCAGAGCTCTGGTGCCTGCCAATTTCATCCCTTGAGTGTGTCCCTTATGAAGGATATTGAGTGGTTCTTCAATGTGGTCTGAAGCTGTCCACTGGGCGCACTGGCTCTGGGGCCTCCTAGGGGTGCAGGCCAAGGTCAGCCTTTTGTTCTGCCTGGGGCCACCCAGTATGAGCTACAAAGTGATCTGCAGATGCTGCTACTCATGCTGGGCCTGAAGGTGCCCAGAAGAGGCCAAGCTGCAAACCAAGGCTGGCTGCCACTAGTGTCTGGCCTCAGGCCACTTAGTGAGAGGTACAGGGCATGTCAAGGTGAAATGCTGCTAGAGAGATTTTAGGAAAGTCTGAGACATGAGCCAAGATAGGTCAGTCATAAGGAAAAGCCATTGGAAACAACTTGAGTTGGCTTGAAAGTTGGAAGGTGAGGTCTCAGGAAATCACCAGGGAGGGGTAAACAGTGTGAACCAAGTTGATTGAGACTCATATATGGTGGCCGCCTGCTGGCTCTGTGGGAGGAGAGCTCAGAAAAGGAATAATGGCTTTAGCCGGCACTTCTGTCTGAGAGAAAGCTGCCCCTCCAGCTCTCACCCTAATGCCAGGCACTTCAGTTCCTCCCTGTATGACTCTGGTGTCTTTCAAGCTGCTTTCCTGTCACTGGAGCTCAGAGGGAGTGAGGCCAAGTAAGTGCATGCACAGGCCCCTTAAGAGGAATTTCTGGGACTCCAGAAGCCTCCATCTTCCTCAGCCACAGTACCCACTGGTTTTTACAGCCAGAGGTTATGGGGACTTCTCCTCCTGGCACTGGAACCCTGGGGTGAGGCTGGGACCCCTCGCTCCTCAGGGGGAATCTCCACAGCCGAGATATCCCTTCTGATTTTTATCTGAAAAATGTTTGCGGGTGTGGGACCAGTTTGTTTTGCATCTCTGCCCCTCTCACCAGTCCCCGTGTGACTTCTTTATATCCATATCTGTAGGACTTCCATTCATCCAGATTTCCAGGGGTTCTGAACGATGGTTGTTCTATAGTTTTGTTGTGATTTTGATGCATTGTGGGAGGATGCAAGTACCACATTCACCTAGGCCGCCATCTTCCACAGCGCCCTCTCCTGCAGGTTATTGGAGGGCGGTTAGGTTAACACATGTGGAGCGCTTAGGAGAGTGTCTGACACAGAGTAGCCACTGCGTAAGTTTTAGCTATTTTTCTTTCATGGATCAGGTAATTCAAGACTTTTCCCATCTTTTTGGAAAGTAATCTCTTTCACAATTGTACACAGTAACTTTTTAACCATACATAAAGTAAAACTCAGTAAGTGTTTTAAGTATTTTTAATGTTTCCCTTAAAGGCTTTACGCTCTCTGAAGAAAGAGGCTATTGCTCTTAACAGCCTGATTGAAATTATTTAAATGATGTCTGTCTCTTGTTGGACTGTGAACTTCCGTAGAGCAGAGATCACAGTTTCGGCACTTGTTTCAGGCAAAAAGGAGGCACTAAGTAAAGTTAATGTCTCCCTCATGCCAAGCACTTTGCCTGCATCCTACCGTTAATCAGCGCTACCAGAGAGCTCACATCGACATCACCTAGTAAGCTCCCTGGCAGCGCAAGCATGCCAAGAAACCTTCTTTTTAAAGATTTTCCAGCTCTACTGAGATATAATCGACATATGACATTGTGTCAGTTTAAGGTGTACAATGTGATGATTTGATACACATATATATCACAAAATGTCCACCACAGTAAAATTAGTCAGCACCTTCATCGCCGCACTTAGTTACCTCTTTATTTTTGTGGAGAGAATTTCTAAGATCTCCTCTCTTTACAGCTTTCAAGTATACAACACAGCGCGGTTAGGTGCCCTCAATACGCTGTACATTAGACAGGGGAACTTGTTAGATTCTAACCGAGAGTTCAGACCCACCAGCCATCTTCACCATTTCCCCCCTTCCAGCCCCGGCAGCCACTGCTCTCCTCTCTGTGAGAAAACTCTTCAAGACCGCAAGCCAGTCTCTGCAAACCTATTTTCTCTACTACGTTATGATTCCTCAGGCGGCTACAAATAATTTTGATTGCTGAATTTTTTGTTTCCCATGATTATTTAGAACAGTGTTAATTACTCAAAAACTTTTTAATGGGTTAATGAGTGAATGCATTTTCTTTCTAAATCCATTGGGGATTAAAGAGGGCAACAAATAGAAATACATGAAATGTGTGTGAGAGAAACATCAAACATTGAATTCACATTTAGTTGGACGGATGATACTGCCAATCTGATGGTCGCTGGTGCCAGTTCAAGGCCGACAGCAACACCCAATTTGCAGGGCAGTGAAGCAAACTTTCATTCAGTGCGAAACAGCTCAATGATGATACAGCACAGTTGTAAGGCAGTTCCAGGGCTAGACCCCTCTCTGGCTGGACACCTCTGCTCTGCTCCTCCGTGCTTGGCTTCGCTCTGTGCTCTTCTGCTCTGGCCTGTGCAGGGGTCTTCTGTTTCAGGGATATACAGCTGGCATTTTGGCTCAGCCACTGAAAGGAACTCATCACCAGCAACTGGAAAAGGGAGCTGGCTTATATGGACAGAAGTCCCCACCCCTGGTCCCTGGTTGGTCGGTCCTCATGCAAATAGAGACTCCAAATCCTTGAAGTTTGATTGGTTCAAAAGGCACTGTTCTGATTGGTCAGAATAGAGCTCCTCTGGTTGGTCAGAGCCACACAGCTGGGATTGGATGGGGAAAGCCTCAGTTCTGCTGATTAAAATAAGGTTCCAGGAGCTCCTGTGTAAGGGTTGCTGGGCTGGCAGGAACACAGTGCAGGCAGGCAGCTCTGGCTTCTCTGCTTAAGTGGCCCCTGTGTACCAGTGGCTGCTAGGCTCTGTTCGTTGGTTTTGTTTTGTTTTTAAATTTGCGCCCAGCTAGCTGCCAGGAGCCTTTCTTCACAGGCATCTTCTTTCTCTGAGTTCGCCATACACATAACCGAAACCATGTGAGCATTCTCAGGGGAGACAGGGAAGCAGGAGGTCTGGAGTGTGTGGTGAACACAGTAAAACTTCATATGAAGTTTTCATACTTCATACGTGGAACTTGGTCTGGCTTGGGAGAGGTGAGTAGGACTTGAGTCAAAGCAGGGGAAATGTGGTCAGTCCCAAGCTGGAGAGTGACATGAGCCACGCAAGGAGGTGGACTCCGAGGTCTCAGAGTGAGTCCATTTGCTCGGAGCAGAGTAAGGGGGACAGAGGGGACTGAGGCCTGTCAGACACACCCTGGAAGGCCAGCCAGTGGAGTGTAACTGCAGCACTGGGGTCCGGGGTCTCCAAGGCCTCACCTGGTCACAGTTCTCCCACCCCTGCTCTGAGGTGGCCTTGACAAGAGCTCCAGGGCAGAACCGGTGTGTGCAACCTTGGGGTGAGGACACAGGCTGAAAACACACTGTCCTGAGCTGGGGAGGGTGAGTGAGCGAGGCTGAGGTGGGAGGACACCCACCTCCTGGGGCCCGGGCCTTGGCAGCCTGCCCCGCTACGGGAGGAAGCCGGGTACGGTCGTGGATTCCCCAGAAAGGAGCTCTGATCTTAGCCACCCACCCCACAGAGGAAGGTGGGGCAGAGAGGAGCGTGCCTTTCTTGGACATCTTTAGATGCCGCCGTTCCCAAACGGGCCCCAGCGCCTTTGAATCCAGAGAACTGAGGGAAGTAAACAGAGTAGTTGTCTTTCCTGGAGCTCTGGGCGAGTGCTGACTGGGTGAACAACTCTGCCTTTGCAGTTAAAATTTAGAAAAGTCTAGAAATATTCCCTTATGTAATTAACGTTGAGATCCATTATGTTGGGTCCTGAGACTGAGGACACAGAGATGTTAAATTCATGGAAGAACGTATTTTATCACTGACAAGGGTCTCTCGTTTCTACCACCCAAATACATGCAGCATGTAAAAAAATATCGTCACCAATATCTCTTACTCTTCAACTTTATAAACTTATGGGAATCGTTATAAGACACTCACTTGCTTTATGTAAAGTGTAAAAGCTGGCTTAAAATAATTGCTAAGTCCCTTCCAAAGCTCAAATCCTATGATACCAGTGGTTCTAATTTGCAAAGCAAACTGTATCCATCAGAGTCAGGAGACAAAGACTAGAAAGAAGCACCGTCAGAGTTGTAAAATGTAACCAAGGAAGACCCTTGGAGGAGCAGACAGGAGAGAATCCATTCTATTTGGAGACAACGTGCAGTGCAGGATGGGGTCAGACTTAACGCAAGCAGCTTTTTAAGTTCGACCTTTGGACATCAAATAGGCATGCTGGGCTCAAACTGTGGTTTTCTGGCCTTACAATAAAACACATTGGTGGGTTATATTGAATCTTTAATAGAAGAGTCTTGAAGATCACCCTGAAAACTCCTGGGGTGCAATGGGGTGCGATGGAATAATGAGAGCAGTGGGGTCAGGATGCCCAAATGACCGAGTGTTAGAAGAGGAGACTGAGGGCAAAGGTGGATAGAAGGGATGCCTTGGTGCTGGTAAGGTTTGAGGGTGAGTTGAAATGAAAAAAACAAAAACAAAAACAAAAGCTAGTAAGAATGTTACACACGCAGGCCTAATAGGAGGAAGTGACATTAGACTGAAGCTTAAGGACGGGTGTCCTAACAAGGAAGGCGATTGGGAAGCGGTTCGCGCCATCTCCTCCTTTGCGCGCACTCAGGGGCTTGAATTGGCCCCACTGTCGTCGGGCACGGTCGTTAAGTTAGTGCGCTGGCCTGAAGGGCGTTAGTGCACTGCAATGCTGTTGAAGAAATTTTAAACGCGATTTCTGATCATGAGAAGTTTGCTAGTTACTGAGCTTGTGCTTAGACACACAGACTCAAATACGCGGAGAGACCAGCACAAACCCTGATCTTTGTAACACCAACACCCAAAGCCTCAAATATGCAAATTTCAGAATGCTTTTTGTGCCAATGGGGATTAGGAGTAGGGATTAAATTTTAAAAACATAATTTAAGATTAGAAAAATACAGATTGAGCTGGGTGGGATGCTCAAAGCCATCTAACACAATCTTCTGGTTAATGTAGGAGTATTTTTACAATATCCCAAAAGGTCAACGTTTAGCCTCTGATAGAGCAGGAAGCTCTCAAGCGATGACAGCATCACACATTGCTGGGCCGTCTCTTTTTAGACGGCTTTTTTTTTTCCCCCAAGTTTCCTTTATATTGAGCCACACAGTCTGTCGTCTTGTAAGGTCCACCAGTTTGTCCCAGTTGTGGCCTTTGAAGGAGCACACAGTTCATTCACCACCTTTTCCATCTGACAGATCTCTGAAGGCGAACAAGCCATGCTTGTTTTCATGTTCTCTTTTCTAATCTAAGAAACACAATTAAACACATATGTTTCTTATGCAAGATGTGTTCAGGTGCCTTTTTGGTTTTATTGTTCTTTGGAGTCTATGTTTGTCAAGGTTTTAATCCAAGTCCACTGCCATAAACTGGCAAGTGCTCCAGACGCCCTCTGCGCACAGAGCTGGGCACACTTCGTGTTAAACGTGAAATGTTAGAGGGATCATCCGGTAACCCCCGGGGACGGCCGGGATGAAAATATGAGTCATTAGCGACCAGGTTTATCAGACTCTCATCATTTTCTTCTTTTATTGGGACTTAAAATATAAGCGGATTTGCAAACATGGAGGGAATTTGGCAAATATGAAAGGAACTGACCGTTCTCAGCTGTCACTGTCACTTGGGGAGCACGGAGCCCAGCCATGCCAGCTCATCGGGGCTGCCTTCCTCCGCAGGACTGGCCCCTGAAGGAGGTCTGGGTTGGCCCTGCGCTCTGGGGACAACCTACTCTCCCTTGTGGCTGTACGCACTGGGACTCCCCACGTGACGACCTGACGCGCCTCCCTGAGCCCCTCAGACCAGGACTGGCTGCCCGATGGTCAAACCCACCTGGGACATGAGATGTAGGAGCAGAGACAATGCGTGGGAGGTACCAGGGGCCCAGCTTTGGGTCTACGTGAGGAGTGACTTGCAATTCTATTGAAAGATGGAAAGGGCTTCCACGGAGTTTGTAAGAAGAGGTGTTGTTTTGTTTTGTTTTGTTTTGTTTTTTCATGATTGCCAACCACATGTGGTACAAGGCAGCCCTGAGCCAATGAGACCAGAGGAAGAGTAGAGGTAAAGCTCCAGGAGGAACGGGCGAGTGTAACTCAGCAGCTGCCTCCCGGGCGTACGATTGGCGGTGAGCAGTGCTGAACCCAGGGGTGTCAGCAGCACTGGCCCAGTGAGAGGGTTTACGTGGCACTTGAGAAGGACAGGAGGTCATGGTTCTGGGACATCAGTCCATTCTCAGCAGAGCCCCGGGGGTTAAGGAGCAGAGCACACACCTCAGGGAGGGCCGCTCACGAGAGGTCAGGCAGGTGGAAAGGCCTTGGCAGGGCAGGAGGAGGTCAGCGCGATGGAGCAGGGATTGGAAGAAACCTCGATTTCAAGGCTTTGTAGATATCCGGAAGCTTTTCGGACACATTGGATTCCAGAGAAACGGCACCAACCGGCACGGAAGCAGGACTGCCACACGCCCGACTTTCTAAGCAAGGCTGCAAGGCTGCGCCTTCCCGAGGGCAGTTAAAGCGCCTGCGCGCGCGGTGCCTCCGGGCCCTGGGGACTCAGCGAGCCCTTCCCTGTGCTAGTCGTCGGTCATTCCAAGCACTAAAGCTGTCACCCTGAACAAGACAGACACTGCTGATCTCTCTGTGAGCTTTAGTGCTGGTGGAATAGAGGAAGAATTAAACCAGAAAGTAAAGCCGAATGCGGCGAACTGTAGGTGGGAAAGTACAGTGCAGGCAGGACCGCGTAGCAGTGGGCTTAGCGAGGCCAGGAGGCGGCGCGGGTGCCGTTTACAGGAGTGCGTCTCAGCCTCGCACCGCGGACGTTTTTGACTAGATAATTCGCGTGTGTTGGCGGGGGAGCAGGAATGAGGGATGACCTGTGCATCGCAGGATGTTTATTAGCAGCACCCTTGGCTTCGATCCACGACATGCCGGTTGCACCAACCAGAAATGTCTTCAGACAGGGCCACATGCCCCGAGGGGTAAAACTGTCGCGTTGGAGGAGGTAATGTCTCAGAGGAGGCTGAATCGAACTGAGGGCAGAGCGGCCGATGACTAGTTTTCTAGTTTGGTAAAGCGTGCGCCTTGATAGTGCCCTTCCCAAAGACAGGGAGCACAGAAGGAGAAACAGTCTGGGAAGAGGAAGACCATGGGTTCAGTATTCTACCTGCTAAGTTTGGGGCGCCCGGGGTACGCCGCAGTGGAGATGAGCCACCAGGAGATGGAGTAAAGCAGTCCGATGCTCAGGAGAGACGCGTCTGGGAGTGGACGGCGCTTTCCAGGGAGAGTCTGCAGAGCAGTGAGAGAAGAGGATCTGGGGGACCCCCAAGGAGGAACCTCAACATGGGGGAAATGCCCAGAGCAGGAGGGGCGAGCCAAGGAGACCAAGGCCCGGGCAGAGAAGTAGGAAGACAGGGGAAGGTAACGGGAGACGCTTTGTGTAGAAAGAGACAGTTATTAATAGAGATAACAAAAAATGCTCCCTGGATCTTCCTGTGAAGAGTTGTGAGGTCAAAACCCATGCCGCAGTGGGCTGGAGAGTGAGCAGGAGAGGGGTGGTCACACCGTGGAGCACAGGGCGCACTTTCAGTAACCTCACCTGTGAAGAGGAGACAGGAGCGCAGCCGCCAGGCAGGGCGCAGGATGAGGGGAGGCTTTTCCTGGTCACTGGGGAGGTCTGCCCCACATGGCCCTTCTGCTGGGGAAGTGCCAGCGGAGATGGAGTTAAAGACGCATCAGCAAGGCTGTGAGCGCGTGTAGTAGCTTCGGGTTGGGCACTTGAATTGTTCTTTTCAGCAGAACTTATTAATCTGAGTTTAGTCTTGGAGTTTTTCAAGAATTGGGTGCATGGAACAGAATAATAACATGTTAAGGGTATTAGTTAAAAACAGTTGACGTGATGGACCAAGAAATCCAAGGCACATACAGACAAAAGTAAGGAGATGATAGACAGGAGAAAGGTAAATGGGCAGAGGACTGTGGATGAGGAAATGAGGCTGGGGCGTCCTTAAAGGTGCTTTGCTTTGAGAGGCTGAGTAGGGGAGTCACGCTGCAAATGGTGCGAGATGGTGTGGGGAAAGGGTCCTTAGGGTTGCTTCCAAGCTAGAGGGGCCTCGGTCCTGTATGATGACTTTTATCTAGTCCGAGCTTGCTTTTTGTAAAAATCAGCGGCCAAGTGGGCACTGCTGACTTGTGTCGGGGCTTCGGTCAGTTTACCCGCAGCTCACCTGTCTTCTATGTTTTAATGAATGGCTGTCACATTCTCCTCCATTCGCACCTGTCCAGTTGAGGGTTTGAAGCTGAGCTGAACGTTACCTGTTGGTTTAGGGCTCCTTGATCCATCATGCTGAGATCTGTTTGGATCGTGATTCTATCTTACATCACAGTAATTATATTTCTAAGCTTTTGTTCAATTGCAAATATATTGGTTATGTCTATGTCATCGTAAGAATCCAGGATGAAAATATAGAGTGGGAATGGTTAACGACCTTTGCTTAACACTAGATGAGAAACTCGGCAGATGTGTCGGTTCTTGCGTATTGCACAGGAAGTAGATATTTCTGGAACGTTAACATGCCGGCTTTGGGAATGCGTTCGCTAATTCATCCGTCGTGTGTTGAGAGCTTCTTATTCCCCAGGAACGACGCTGGGAGATGGAGATAGAATAGTTACTGGAAGCGGCCCGGACTCGTGGAACCTAGAGGTTAGTCAAGGCAGACCCAGGGTAACGCATACGTAGCACACTCGCTGTAGCTTGCAGATGCCTCGTATCATTTAATCCCAGTCAAAATCCTGTGGGACAAGTTACGTTCTCTGTTTTACAACTAAACAAATGGAGACTCACGGGGTGAATGTTCCAGAACAGGTGGTGCAGCTGGCCGGTGACCAACTTGACCTGGAACCCGACCATGAACTGACAAGTCTGCTGCATTCCCCTGTGGCGGCTTTGATGCACTGCATGTTTTTATTAATTCACATTAATTTTCTCCGGATTTCCACCAGAACACCCGGGTGGCATGCAGGCACCTGGCTGGAATCGCTGTTGCATTGACAATGGCCTTCCAGTTCGGTAAACTTAACAAAAAGAAAAATGAGTTTATTCGGCAAAAATCACTCACATTGAACATGTGCTAGCCCCCGTGTTGATCACCAGCTTCTCTTTTTTGTCTTTTGACACACTTTTCAATAATCCTGTTTAGACTTTTTGCCACAAGAAATGTGAACCCTAAAGAAAAACAACTTTGTATGCATAGCCCACATTTATAGTTTGTCCAAGTGTATCGGAAATCTGCACGTTTCTTAGAGGGAATAAATTTTCATGAAATCTGAGGGGAAAGTCAAATGTTTTGCTCTACAAGAGCCATTTAATTTAACATCTACTATGTGCTGTGAAAGAGAGTGATGTCAATTTAGCACCACTTATGTACCACAAAAACACTAATATTTGTTTTTATTAATTTTTATTTTTATACTCTCTATGTTCTCTGCCACAACTCAGAGAGGGACAAAGACACATAGGAAGGACGTCAGTGAGGGCGACAAGTGCTGGAGAGAAGCCAGCGCAGAGGGTTGGGTAGAGAGGAGGCAGCAGCTCTCCCTGGGCTGCTGAGGGGTGGACTTATCATTTGGAGAGGGAGGGGGGTATCCTAGGCATCACCGTTCACCCTAAGGAGCATAATGGTTGCTAATTGTTTTCCCCCTGGAGATGGAGCTGCATTCTTCTTGGTCCTTTGTGACAGGTGACAGCTGACCATGAGCACACCCAGAGATCAAATTTGTCATTGCAGCCTGGTAGGCCCTGGATCCTAATCTAATGAAGCAGGCTACCTAATACACCAAGACAAGGAGCAAAAATAAAAAAAACTATGCAGTATGGAATAAAATGTAGGTGCTACATTTTTATTGTACGCCTTAGATTTTTAAAAGCAGTTTTCACAGGGCTGTTGCATCGGGTCCTCAACGTTGTGAGGGAAGCAGCAGCCTCTACTTTCAGACAGCGAAGCGGATGCAAAGCGCCGAGTGGCTGGCCGAAGTCACAGAGCAAGCAGGCAACAGGGCTGGGGCTCAGATGAAAGCCACGTCATTCCCAGCCCAGTGATCTCCACTGCGACGGAGGGACGAGTAAGACTAGGAGAAGACTGGGCAAGTGGAACTAAACGGCAAAATAGATTTTTAAAAAGTGCATGACTTAGGAGTATTCCGGGAAAATTGTGAAAGAATGTTTTAATCCATGTTCCTCAGTAAGAGACATTACATTGCCTTCTGCTACTTGAACAGCTGAAAGGCTGCAGGGAGTTACGATACCAGGTTCGGAGAGGGTTTCGTTGTGGTGGGCTCCTCAGAGGGTCCTCACCCGGAAGCCATCCTTTCCATCTTTATTTTGATTTTCCACTCCCAGCTCTCTTTGGCAACACAGCCACTACCGCTCCCTGCCTCCTGGCCCTCGGTGGCACACACCCATGCACTTCTTCCCCTGCCACCTCTCCTCCCTGGACCTGTGCCACGCCACCAACATTGTACCCATGCTTCTGACCAAGCTTCACAGACCCGCCTAGACCACCCCTACGGGGAATATGTGGCCCAGCCCAGCTCTTCATCTTCCCCAGTCGGGGCCCCACTGAGCATGCGCTCCCCTGGTGAAGGCCTCCGAGGGCGGTGCTACTGGCGTCCGGCCCTAGGCGGACCTGGTGCACCGCCCGCTCTGCCAGCCTCTGGCCATCCCCTCCCGGGTGCGAGGCTTAATGAGCTGCCTGATTCAGACCTGCTTCGCGATGGCCACGCCTCTGCGTGGACGCCACTCCTGAACCACTTCTTCGGGAAGGTGCCTGAACTCCCACGGCTGGCTGGTGAGGACGCCGAACGGACGGAGGTCAAGATGTTTGTGGCCGGCGCCATAAACTTGGCTATTCCCATGGTGCTAATTCTAGGCTCTTGTGCACATCGCTCAGGAGGCCTGAGGGTCGAGTCAAGGGAACTGTGGGCCCCGTCTCCTGGTGCTTTCTCTGTGGCTCCTTTTGGCTCCGTCATCTGCACGTACTCCTCCAACCCCTGCGCAGTTATCTGAGAGTGAGGGAGAGTTCGTCTAGTATAAAGTTTTTGATACTATAATTATCACTGTGCTCAATCCCCCTGATTTATACCCTACGGAACAAGGATGCGAGGGGGCCTCTGAGGAGGGCGTTCGGGAGAAGCAGAGACACGGGGCAGGAGGGAAGAGGGCCACACAATCGTCTGTCACAGCTCTCGGGCATGGAGCCGTCCTGTTCCCGGCGGGCAGTGGTCAGTGAAAAGCAGTCCTCCTTGGCCTAGGATTTCAGAGCCTTCCTTGTTGGGCGGTTGGACGGAAAGATCCCTTGGGGTGCGTTCTATTTCGGTGTTGATGACCCTTGTGCAGGAGGGGTAAGTGTTGACTTGTATTATATCTTTCCAGAGGAACGATGTTCGGGAGAGGAGTTGTTGTGGCCACTTGTGGCGATAGGGGCTGGGCTACAGGCCAGCCTGAGGGTGAGAAGAGACTTGATTAGAATGACAGCAATTTTTCCCAAGTCAATGATTCCCAGCGTGGTGCCATGGAGGTGGCCCTGTGCCCAAAGGCAGAAGACAGGAGTTCGTCTCTGATCTTTGAATTTACTGTGGCCCTGGCCGTGCCCCCTCCCATGGCAGGGCCCTTCCGAGATCTCTGACCGTGGCCACCCTCAGTGGTGTCTGAAACAAACAGCGATGAGGGCAAGAGTGGGGGTGTTTATGGAGCAGGTAGAGGCTCAGATGTCTTTTATCTTCTAGAAGAAAAGGGCAACGTACGGCAGCACTGAGTCCGGGGAAGCACCTGCAGCTCACCCGCTGCCCGAGAGTCTCGGTCATGCTATCGGACGGCGCGGTCCAGACACTTTCCACATAAGGGAGGCAATGAGCATGGAAGTAGTGAGCCCAGAAGAAGTGATATAGGAAAGAAGAAGGAACAAAAGACAGTGACGAGAATAAAAGAGGGGCAGGTGCCTGAGGTGGGGAGTGGTGGGCAGTTCAGGTGAATTACAAAGGCCGCGGAGAAGAGGCCCAGCGCTGTCCTCTCATCCCATGCGCGCAAACGGCGCTTTCATTCGAAGTGCAGGTGCCTTTGCTACAGCCTCGGACAGTCTAGATTTTCACGTTGGGTCACTCGTCTTTTATTTCAATAACAGGAACTAATATTTATTTAATATTTTAAAAACGTTTTTGCATAAATTGTAATTAACCCTACTACAGCACTGTGAGAATTTCGTTTTACCCCCTATTTATATATGATGAAACCGAGGTTCCAAGTGCTTAAATAAGTTATCCAAGTTCACATCGCAAATACGGGATGAGGCTGAGAGCCAGGTTCCTGTTGACGAAGTCCAACCCTTGCTAGCTCACCCTGCCAGTCCTCCTTTTGGAGAGCGAGGCTTTAACGGGGAACCATTGAGATACGAAAGGATGGCAGTTGGCAAGAATCAAGTGTGAGCTTAGTGCCCTTCACAGTTTTGTTTGGGTCGATTCCAGCCAGGGCTCTAGACTCTCCTGAGTTACCTATCCTTTGGTCCGGGAGAACATTTTCTTCCCCACACAGTGCTAATGCATCCTATAATAACAGTTTTTATCATAGAACCTTTATTATAGTTCAAGCACCATGCAATATGATATACTACATGGTCACACTTAATTCTTATAACACAAAATATGATATTATTCCCTTCCCTCTCATTAGTTTTACCGATCAAAAGACTGAAGTTAGATCATTATTTTTTGTGATTTGCCTCAACTTATCCAGGCATTAAATGGAAGGCCAGGGTTTGAATCTGTTTTATTCAAATCCTACTCACCTAGCTACTACCTGAGAATCCATATTTTTATATTACCTCAAAGAACTAACCAATAACCTTCATGAGCAAATGGTTTTCCTCCTAAACATTGGGCATATGAGAATCCTTGTGTATCAAGGTCTGAACAATTCAAGGATGTAAATTAACTTAAAAGAAAAAAGGGGCCCTGGCTGGTGTGACTCAGTGGATTGAGTGTCGACCTGTGAACCAAAGGGTCGCCAGTTCGATTACCAGTCAGGGCACATGCCTGGGTTGCGGGCCAGGTTCCCAGTAGGGGGCGTGTGAGAGGCAACCACACATTGATGTTTCCCTCCCTCTCTTTCCCCCTCCCTTCCCCTCTGTCTAAAAATAAAATAAATAAAATCTTAAAAAAATGAAAAGGGAATTATTTGAACTCAGGACAGAATATAATAAAATTATTTTGTGGTTATTGTGTTATTGAGAAAATAGCCGCTCAATTGCATTAAGGGGAGCATATCCCATAGTCAAGCGGTCGTAGGAGGCCATTGTATAGGTGGGTACATGCAGTCATCACTTTTTTTTTTTTAAATTCCAGAGAGAGAGGAAGGCATAAAGAGAAGCATCTATGTGAGAGAGAAACCAATCGACTGCCCTTCATATGCACCCCGACTGGGGGACCGTACCTGTACCCCAGGCATGTGCCCTGACCAGGAATCAAACCTTCGACCTTTTCAATTTAAAGGACTATGCTCCAACCAGCCGAGCCACACTGGCCAGGCAGCCATTGCTTTTTGTCGGTCATGTCTTGCAGGACTCGCCTGCCATCTCCATGAGAACCTACACCTTTGGGTCTCCTTGGACCTTCTCATTCATGGCAGTAGCTGACTGATCATCAGAGATCTGGGGCTCCCGCAGCCATGCTAGAGGCACTGAGTGACTCAGGGTCTCCCTCAGTTGCCTACCTGGGAGAGGAAGTCAGAGGTGACTTCCCTGCATGGAGCAGAATATGAACATGGGGGCCCTGTCTCCTTTGTCTGCTAGAGCTCAGGGCTACCATTTGAAGCCTTGGCATTTTTCCTAAGCCTGCCGCACCCCTAAAAGGGGTTGTAATTGTGAGTGCAAGACTTAAAATGGGGCTGATCTACTGGAAAGAGAGGAGACTCGGAAGAGATTGTGTAGGATAGGCTCTCGAGGAAAAAATTGAAGGCCAATTTAATAAAGAAAAAAGACAAGAACTTAGAGATATTTCAGTGAATACCAAGAAAGGCTGTTATTGAAAATCAAAAAAACATTCCTGGACTTTATAACTTATTTTCCTTTAAAAAATCTTACTGGTTTTACTGGTATCACCTATAATCCAAGTTCCACAGGAAATCCCGCCCTGGGTTGGGTGCTTACGCCCAAGACTGTTCGGTGGAGGAGTTTCTCTTAACTTCAGAAAGGAAGGGTCAGATACAACCATCTCAGAACCGGCCACAACGGAGAAGACTGCCATCTTCTCAGAGGGGGTGGTGTGAGAGTGGGAGCGCGTGTGTGAGTGTGCTGGGACAGGGACAAGGATGTGTGTGCACTTGCATGTGCTGGGTAGAGGCGACAACTCAAGGGGTTCACCATTTGGGGTGCTTTAGTGAAAGAATGAGATGTAATTGTTGTTAGGCAGTTTTACGTAGTTTCAGCAAGTGAACGAAACAGGGGACTCATATCCAAAGCTCTCTCTGGAAGAGAGGCTTAACCATGGCTTATATACTCTGTTTGGTTCATTGCATGTTAATTTCTTCTTTGCAGTTGGCTATGCTTATCTGGTTGGGTTCCTGTCAAGCTCATCCTGTTTACAGCTGCGGCTACAAGATACTGTGCTACATTTTAACATTTAGCAAGAACAGCATTTAGTAACTACTGCCCAGACCTTGAGACCCTTGTGCTATCTAACAAGGAGACTGAGCAGCAGGAAGAGCCCCTAGGTAACGGTCCACACTAGTCCCGCGGTTTGTTCAATCTCCATTCTTCCTTGTCTGTGCAAGGAGGTGGCTGACCCTCTCCCTGACCCACATTCTTGCGTCTTGGTGCCAAGATGTGCCTCACCATTAGCCACACTCTGAGCCAGAAGAACCGGTGCTGCATTTGGCGGCGTGGAGTCCTCAGAGCAAAGGCTCCAGAATTTTTGAAGGCTACGTTTCTTTCTAGTTCTGTCTGGGGTTGCTGTGAGAGCTATGAAGCTTCCTTACTTACACCCCAACCCAGTGTCTTTGCTTCTACTTCCCCTTGAGAACTGGGCATGCTTGAGGGCGGCTCTCTCTTCGTTCTGTCAGATTTGAGATATGATTGACGTACAGCGCCGTCCCCCAAGCTGGGCACTCCAGGTGCACTAGCCTGGCTCCGCGTGGGCTGTGTGCACCCTCCGGTTGTAGCTGAGGCTTGACCGCTGTTGGTGCGTCGGTGGGAGAGATTCGCCCTCAGGCCAGTCAACTGTGCGGACTGGTCATGACCACGCGGAAAATCTGCTGTTCCATCTCCATGGAGCAGGACTGGCTTCGGGGGTGCTCTGGTGCTCGCCGAGCCTGCCCCTGGGCGTGTCCCCGTGGAGGCGGCTGCGTGGTGCCTCCACGTGGTCTGAAGCTGCCCCCCAAGGCGAGCTGGCACTCGGGCATTCCGGCGTTTTGGACTCTGTGCCCTGCCTGGGCCTGAGAATAAAGCGACCTGCAGGTGGCTGTTCCATGTGCTGGGCTTGGAGACACCCAGGGGAAGCCAAGCTGTGAACCAAGGTGCTGGTGCTGGGGTTGGGGCCACTTAGTGAGAAGGACGGGTAATGCTGAGGCCAGATGTCGCTTGTTTGAGAGATTTTAGGAAGGTCTGAAGTATAAGCCAAGACAAGCTGTTTATATGGAAGAGCCACTGGAAAAGGATTGGGTGGGCACACAGGTTGGGTGGGGGTCTCAGGGAGTCACCAGGGCAGCGCAAAGAGTGTTAGTGGGTTGATGGTGACTCAGATGTGGCACCAGCCTGCCAGATCTGTTGGGGGAGGGCTCAGCAAAGAAACATTGGATTTTGCCAGCAATTCTCTCTGGGAAAAAGCTGCCCTTCCAGCTTTCGCTGGATTTGGTTCTTTCCCATATGTCCCTGGAGGCTTTGAGCTGCTGTTAGTCCAAGTAAATCCCTGCATGGGCCCCTTAAGAGAAATGCCTGGGATCCAGAAGCCCTCTGTCTTACTCAGCCACAATCCCACTGGTTTTCACAGCCCTAAGTTATGGGAGTTCTCTTCTTGATACTGAAACGCTGGACTGGGGGACTGGTGTGGAGCTGGGACCCCCACTCCTCAGTGGGGGACCGCTACAGCCAATATACCCCTCTCAGTTTTTAACCACCACACGTGGGTGTGTGACCAGCCTGTTCCACATCTCTGCGCTTCCTACCAGTCTCGACAGGGCTTCTTCTGTATATTCTTGGTTATGGGACTCCTGTGTCACTAGACTTCATGCGGTTCTGAATAATGGTGGTTGTGTAGTTTAGTTGTAATTTTGATGTGGTTGTGGGAGAAGGTGAGCAGTGTTTACCTACCCTGCCATCTTGACCCGAAGTCCTCCACATTGGAATCTTGAAATCCAAGAGGTGAATCCAGATCCCATGTCTGCAAGTGTACAGTACCTTTTGAAAAATTGTTCACTGCCCTGGCTTCGTGTCACCCTGTAACCCCGATTCCCAGTTCACCAGTTTTCCTTACAGTGATATAATAGAATGAATTTATATATTCAATGTGTAATTGAATATATAAATTAATTCACTAGCATGCACACACACACACACACACACACACACACACTCCTGATTCCTAGCATAGAGTTTCTAAAATCTTTGTAATTTCCTAAGTGAAAACAGCATTAAGAACATCTTTTGTTGTAATGTTTGTTCTAATATCAGAACTCCTGGTTCCTGACACCGAGTTCCTAAATCTCTTAAAATCTCCTGGGTGACAGCAATGTCTTTTGTTTTAATAAAGTGACTCTTGGTGGACTCCTGGACGTGGGCTGGTCACCAGAAAGACCTAACCACTATGAGAAGCTTGGCACCTGTGGCCCCAACCCTCATTATCTGCAGAGGGCCTGAGAATTGAGTCAGTGATCGATCATGCCTAGGTCACAAAGGTGTGGCGTTCAGAGAGCTTCTGAGTTGGAGGACACGTGGAGGTGCTGGGAGGGGGCACCCTCTGAGAGAGCGAGGAAACTCCGCTCTCCTTCCCAAGCCCTTTGTCCCGTGTATCCGCTCTGTCTGGGTGTTCACCTAAGTCCATGATCATATTCTTTTCATAATAAAACAATAAAGGTAAGTAAATGTTTCTCTGAGTTCTGTGAGCCATTCTAGCAAATTATCAAATCCAAGGAGGGGGTAGCGGAAACCGTGCTTTAGAACCAGTGGGTCAGAAACACAGGTGACAACCAGAGACTTGCAATTGGCTTCTGAAGTGGCAGGAAGCAATCTTGTAAGCTGTGGCGTCTGACACTATGTCCAGGTAGACAGTGTCAGAATTAAGTAAGTTATGGGACACCTAGTCGGTGTCAAAGAATTGAGTGGTGTGGGGATGCAGCCCCCACATCTGTTGTGAGATGTGTTATGAGTGTGGTGGTGTGTGTGTGAAGGAGAAACACACAGGAGAAGAGAGTCTGTTTTATCACTTAGTAACATTTTAATTTTATTATTTTATTTTATTTTATTCATTATTGAAACCATGTAACTTGTTGCATGCTATTAAAGATACAAATGAACAGCTGGATTATTCATCTTTCACCTGAAGGTGGAGCTAGATCCACAAATTCATTCATTGATTTTTTTCCAGCTCCAAATCTGGAAAGCTGCCGCTTAATTCCAGAATTTACTGTCAGAGGCATTTTGAACAGAATATGTAAAAAAAAACAACCCCTTCCATGGGGCCATGCGTTGGCTGCCTCCGGCGCGAGCGCTGCAGTTTGCAGGGTCCCTGCTCCGGTCCTTCCTGTTACAGGCGTCGCCCAGGCGTCGCCGTGTTTTTTTCTCCCTCGGTCCTGGGCTAAGAGGACACCTACACGCTGGCCCATCCACCACCCGCCAACACTGCTCACCTCCCCACATTTTTCAGTCTGATGTGTAAAAGTCATGTTCTTGTCAAGTTCTTCGTCATCCACTGAAAGTCCCCTAGGGAGAGATCTGAACTCTTGGGGAGAGGAGAAGGGAAGTTTGCTAGGACTTTCTAAGAGACACAGGTCTCCTGTCTCTGCTATAAATAAAACCCGTCACAGCAGCCGTGATACAGAGCTGTGTTTTCTCTTTGCCAAGACAGTCAAGCCGTCAGACCTCATAAAACTTAAATGCCCACAGCAGGTGAGGACCAGGGACACAGAGTGGGACTTGGCAACACTCCCAGGCCCCGCCTTTGCTTCTCTTCCTGTCACTCTTCCCTCTTCAGTCCACGAGCCATTTGGCTTTTCTTCCTCTCAGAAATGCTTGGAGCACCCAGACCATGTCCTTGTCCCCTTCACTCATCCCTTATCGCCCTCAGGATCACAGGGCAACCTCAGTTTTCTATGAGCTCAGTCAGCTGAGAGCCTGGGCGCTGCACCCCAAGACCCGGAAGACGCTGATGGAAGCAGTGACTGGGAGCTCTTTCTGCCTGCGCGAAAGACTTGGTTTGCAACTGCGGGCAGCTTTTGCGTAAGTTCCTGGGAAACCGTGAGAAGCGCCATGACCCACGTGTAAATCCACGAGCAACCTCGACAGGTTTACTCTGCAGAAACTCCTCTGAAGGAAGCGCCCCAAAGTGACTGATTAGCGTAGGAAAGGGGAGGGGCCCCGGGCAGGGGGGATAGATAGTAAGGGGAACGAGGTAACTGAGGCCCTAAGGCCTGTTTCTTCACACTTCCGCTGAACTTCACAAATTTCTAGGTGAATAAACATTTTATTAAATGCTTAGTAGTATTTAGGCGGTCACCAGAATTTTATTAGTTCAAATATAAGGAAGAATAATACACTAGATACCGTTGGGGAACAGCGATAAGGAATAACCAAACTTCAGGTAGGGTGAGCTCCCTGTTTACCACTTTTTTATTAATAGTAGTGAGGTAGGTGGTGTTTATAGCAACAGTGTTTGGCTGCATTTGCACAAATAAAATAGTTTGAAGGAAAAAAGACTAAAATATAGTTAGGTTGCAAAATTGTAATCATTTTCTGGTATGCCCTTCAATTTTCTGAATCGAAATTAGCATACTTTTCATTCTCCTACAACCAGTTCCTCTGCATTAAGATTAGAAAGAGAAAATTCATTAACCAACGCAGACGTTGAACAGATTCACAGCGTTCCTCTCACTTTTTATTAAAACTGCATAAACTTACAGCTAAAACTCCACTTGAAATAGCCTCAGAAAGGGAGCGACTCTGCACTGCCGTGTCGCTGAGTTGGTGGGAAGAGCAGTGGCACGTGTGCCCGCTGAGTGGCATCGAGCTTCCGGGTAGCCGTTCTTCCGCCGCGGCCTCGGGCCCTCGGATGGCAGTCCTTCCCTCCCACGCCACCCAGGGGGCTCTGCACAGGGCTGTAGGTGGGGTCACTCCTTTCATCATTTCTCCTCAGGGCAGTCAGTGTGGTCCACTGTCCACAGAGCCGTTTCATTTCCACTTTGGTTGAGTGGGTAATGACAGCGCTCAAGCTAGAAATGGAGTCTAAGTGGTTCCCCGCCCCCCCCCAAAAAAAAACGTAAAAGAAGAATAATATTGTGTTAGGTGAAAATGATACGAAGTTTAACATCAGTGTACATACATTAAGTTTTAATGGAATAGCCACATCCTTTCCTTTATGAGTATCTATGACTAATGCATGATTGAGTAGTGGCTGCCGTAGAAGCCACATGACCCACAAGCCTAAATATTTACTCTCTGACTTTTGACAGAAGTTCGCACACACCTAACTGGGACAATGGTGGCCAAGTAGGTGGAAGCTGAATCCACTTGTTGTTTCCCACAACTTGGACACTTGGCTGATCTTCGGAAAAATAAACTGAGCATTCAATGGAACCTTAGCTGATGTGAAGTTTGGAAGCCAAGAAGTACAGAGACGCTTCACAATTAGAGGTTAGGAGATTTCATAGGCAGAAGGGGATATACCCCATGTGTGGCACCTGCAGCCATGGAAAACCTGGTCAGAGATTGCAGCTTTGCCGCTCCCTCCACCCCCGACAGCAGGGAACCCCTAGACCTCGGCTGAAAGCGACCTGGATACCCTAGTCGGGGAGATCCAGGCTACACACACACACACACACACACACACACACACACAGAGCTGCATGGCAGACACCACCTGGGAGGGCACCAGAGAGAGAGGGCTTCTGTCTGCACCTGGGTCAGGTGGAGGAGGCAGGTGGGGTGGAGGAGGCAGGCCATGGCCAACGGTGACTGAGAGATTCTAGACTTTTTGCAGAGGTGGTGTGTATGGAAAGCCAGACAGTGGCTCCGTGCTGCAGTGGAGTGCCCAGAGAGACTTTTTTTTTTTTTTTTTAGATTTTATTTATTTTATTTTTAGACAGAGGGGAAGGGAGGGAGAAAGAGAGGGAGAGAAACACCAATGTGTTGTTGCCTCTCATGCGCCCCCTACTGGGGACCCGACCTGCAACCCAGGCAAGTGCCCTGACTGGGGAATCCAACCGGCGGCCCTTTGGTTCACACACTGATGCTTAATCCACGGAGCTACACCAGCCAGGGCACAGAAAGACTTTTCGAAGGGGGAGCTGAGGCGTGCTGGGCAGGGACCCCACATGCAGCTGCCCTGCCAGCAAGGGGAAAGGATCGAGGGAGTGGTTTGCTCCCACTCAGTGCAGGTGAGCAGGGAGATGGGAAAGGTGCAAAGTGAGCAGATTTCTTGGCCCCAACCTGGCGCAGCTGCCGGGTGGAGGCTGTGCAGAGTGGAGAGTGCGGGACTCTGTCTGCTGTGAGGGCAGTGGGTTGGGAGCTGGAAGGGTAGGAAGTGAGCACCTGAAATTATTTAAAGCCAGACAGAGCCCCCATTCCCTGACAGAGATTGAGCTTCTGGGAAGGGAAGGTCTCACGCAGCCCCCACCTCCTACAGGATCAAAAACACCTCCAATAGGGACGATCTGCAAAACATGCAGGTCAGGCTCAAGAAACCCCTGCAAAGTGCACTTCTACAAGACAAAGACAGAAAAAGGAATGCCCAAAGGGACGATTTTGAACTTCTCTCAGGGAGACAAAATACACTGGTTCCTAGGGCCCTATTCCACTGAAGCCAGCAAAGCAGGGAGATCAGAAATCAGTGCAGCAAGGGGAAATCAAGGCCCCGGCCAGCCTGGCTCACAAACAGATGCCATCAGCACCAAGCAGGAGAGAGCTGACGCTCTTACACAGATTGGCCCCTCCCCTGAGACAGCTAATTCATCAGAAACGATACATTATTAGAAATAAGCTGAGACAGACCAAGACAGGTGGTGCAGGGATAGGGGGAACACACCCACAATTTTCCCAGGAGACTGAAGAGTGCTTCCCAGGGGAGACCCAGGGACCCCACCCTCCTGATCGCAACAGAAGCTCCCTCTAGAGGCAGGTGAAGCTGATATAGGTGGTGCTGCCAGAAGGTGGACCATACACCAGGGAACCTTGAGCTGATAAAAAACCAGAGGCAGATCCTGAAAGAGAGGTCAGAAGGCAAACACCAAACTGCTGAGATGAATTTCACATCATTCTCCTTCAGAATTTAGTTTTTTTCCCTCTGTTCACATAGTCTTTTAATATCTCTTTTGCTTCAATTGTATTCCAACTAATTCATTATTCTGTCTTTTACTTTTTATTTTTTTAATTTAGATTTTATATTATTCTTTATTCTATTGTTGTTTCAAATCTCCCTCGGCTTCCTCCATTTTGCCTTCTTCCTGCCTTTTCTTAGTTTTGTTGTAAACTTTATTTCCCCCACCCTAAACCTTGTTCCTGTTCCTCACTCTTACTATTTCTCCTCCCTGCATCCTCTCAAAAGCATCCTTCCTTCCGTAAGCCAGCTCACATCCTTTCCCCTCCTTATAATATTCTTGTTTCCTTTCCACCTTTATAAGTTGTGGCTTGTTTGGTGTGGATATTACAGTATTGTTGTTTTTCTTCAATCGTATTCCCATTTGTTCACTATTTTTTTATTTCAGATCTCATAGGCTACTCTCCCCCTGTCTTACTCCATTTTGCCTTCTTCTTGTCCTTCCATATTATTTGTCTCCCCTTTCTTAGCCTGGATTCTATTCCTTACTCTTATTATTTTTCCTCCACCATCCTCTCAAAATCATCTTTCTTTCCTGTAGAGTCTCATATTCCTTTTCCCTTCTGTACAGTCGTCTCATTCCCTTTCCACCTTTATCAGCCCTAGCCCAGCTGTCATCGTTATTAACTCCGGTGTGGTTTTTCTGTAATTGTATTCCATTTGGTTCACTACCTTTTTAATTTTATTTCAAACCTCTTGGTATATGCTTCCCCTTTCTTACTCTATTTTTCCATCACCTTTCCCTATTTTATTTACATTTAAAATTTTATTTTCTCTCTTTCTTCACCTTGTTTCTATTCCCTACTCTTATTTCTCCTCCCTCTTCCCACTCAAAATCATTTTTCTCTCTTTTAGTCATCTCATATTCCCTCTTTCTTATTTTATAATATTCTTAATCTCCACCTTTATCAATCTTTGCTCGATTGCTGTTGATATTGCTGATGTGGTCGGGGGTATACTTGCTGATGTGGCTTGGTTTTCTGGGTAGTACTGCTTTGTTCTGCCAGTGCCTGTATAGCAGCATACAAGATGCGGTGGGAGTTGTGACTCCATGACAGCTACCTGGAGGGAAGAACCCACCAGTGAATGAGCCACTAATAATCGAAGCCCAAGTACAACAAGAGAGGCCACATAAACTGAATAAAGGGCAACCCTAGAGCATCCAGATCAGGAGATCAAAGAGACTGCACCACTGAGTCCCACAGAACTCCTGCCACAAACGTCCACCCCATGAAATAGGCAGGCAAAGCAGAGAAACCTGAGATGCAGAAACAGACAAAAAACGTGACCTAAAATGGGGAGGCAAAGAAAGAACCCCCAATTGAAAGGAAAGGAGGAATCCCCAGAAAAAGAGCTAAATGAAATTGAGGCAAGCTATCTATTAGATATAAAATTCAAAATAATGGTTATAAGGGTGCTCAAGGGACTCAGTGAGAACTACGAGGAACTGAGTGGGAACTATAGCAGCATGAAAAAGTACATAAAAATTATGAAAAAGAGCCAGGAAGAAATGAAGACTACAATATCTGTAATGAAAAATACACTAGAAGGAATTAAAAGCAGGCTAGATGAAGCCGAGGACTGAATCAGCAAGCTGGAGGACAAGGTAGAAAGAAATACCCAGTCAAAGCAGCAAAACAAAAAGACTCAAAAAGAACAAGGATAGTTTAAGGGAACTGCAGGACAACATGAAACGTAACAACATTCATATCGTAAGACTATGATAAAGAGAAGAAAA